>CAUYQV010107693.1:0-104429 GCA_963574575.1 Galagoides demidoff
TGGTCCCAGCTACTTGGGAGGTGGAGGCAGGAGACTCGCTTGAGTCCAGGAGTTGGAGGTTGCTATGAGCTGTGATGCCATGGCACTCTACCCAGGGGGATAGCTTGAGGCTCCATCTCAAAAAAAGAAAAAAGAAAAAAAATAATTGACTTCTATAATGACTATGATGACTTCTATAATTATTTTGGTATCAGTCTATCTTCATCTGTTTGTGCTGCTATGACAAAATATCTGTGCTTTGATAACTTGTAAAGAACAGAAATTGATTTCTTTCAGTTCTAGAGGCTGGGAAGCCTTTGATGACTGCAACCACATCTGGCCAGGGTCTTCCTCTGTTCTTCCCTTCGTGGGAGGTATCAGGACCCAAGGGGGACAAATGCTATGTCACCTCATGAGAGAATACCAGAAGAGAGTAGATCTTCTCCTGTAAGCCCTTTTTATAAAGGTGTTGTTAATGAGGCCAGAGACCTCATGACCTCAACACCTTCCATCAGGCCTCGCCTCTCAGCTCTGCCACACTGGGGATCATGTGTCTATACATGAATTTTAGGGGACATATTCTAGGGCCCACTAGAAATTCTTACAATTCAAAAGGATAAAAAATATCTAAGATCCTAAAAACAGATGCTATCATCTATTTATTAGTGTCTATTGAACTTATGGCAATTATAAAAATAAGCATAAAAAGAAAGATTGCTTTTACTTTCAAGAAGCAGTCTACTTTTGATCAGGATTCAAAGACAAATTTTATGCCTCCAGTACCACTGAGCTATAAATAACATGGTTGTACGAAAAGAAAGAAAGAGTTTCGGGATTCACTAACTTTCTCTCAGAAAAAGCTGTAACTCCCTAGCTAAACACGAGATCCTATTTCTTACCATTTTATTTATTGGTGTGCTTTTGTGTGTGCATGTGTGTGTGTGTGTATATTTCTATCTCCTACATTTTATTTCCCTTGTATTGGTTCAGCTTCCTCTGTTTCTTTTTCCCTCCTTTATTGCTCCTTTGACTACATTCTATTTATAAAGTTATTCTTTCTTTGGGAGGCGCCTGTGGCTCAAAGGAGTAGGACACCGGCCCCATATACTGGAGGTGGCAGGTTCAAACCCAGCCCCTGGCCAAAAACTATTAAAAAAAATTATTCTTTTTTAAATTTCTGAATATTACAGGGGTATACACATAATTTGCTTTTGTATAGCACAGGTCAAAGTTATAAGTGTGGCCCATCTCTAGAATGTGTTCACTGTCCCCATTAGGTGTAAATTAACCCAATCTCTCCTCCCCCTCCCACCTACTTGATTTTTGTTGAGTTATAATTACATATGTGCACATAAGTGTTGATTGACTAGTTCCAATTTAGTACTAACTACATGTGGTGTTTGTTTTTCCATCTTTTTTTGCTCTCCTGGGTGGAAATTTATAAATTCTATTTCTATTCCTTTTGAGATTAACTTTTAGATTTTTAATATGCGTCTTAGTAGCTTAACATTGTTAGCTATACTATAACCCTGGGAAAACTGAAGGATGTTAGGACACTCCAATCTAGTTATTTCTCCCTACTATCTCCTCATTCTTAATTTTCTATAATGTGGTTCTGTTTTCTTATCCAATGAGAATTTATTTTATACAGTAACTTCAATTAACCCATTTGTTATCGGCTTCGATTTTCTCACCACTCCCACTTGCATCTCATATCTTTTTCTGGGAAAAGATTCACCCAGAATACTTGTTCAACAAAGTCCATTTAAAGATACATCCCTTAGAGTTTGGGCTGACATGGGAAGGATGTATGTTTGTTAAAGATGTGGCATCTGGACAATGCATATGATGTTTAAGGAACTAGGTTGTTGACTTATGATCTGCAAACATGAGGAATGAAAGATGAAGCTGGAAAGATAAATAAGTTATAGACTACATGAAGGTGTTTGTCTTTTTAAGGAGTGGGGCGCCAGCCCCATATGCCAGAGGTGGTCAGTACAAAACCAGCCCTGACCAAAAAAAAAAAAAAAAAAAAAGAATGGCATGCAAGGTCAGGCACCATAGCTCATGCCTGTAATCCTGGCATTCTGGGAGGCCAAGGTGGGTGTCCTGCTTGAGCTCAGGAGTTCGAGACCAGCCTGAGCAAGAGCAAAAACCTGGTCTCTATTAAATAATAGAAAAATTAGCTGAGCCTCATCCTGGGTTCCTATAGTCCCAGCTGAAGCCCTTGCTTCAGGAGGTTGAAGCGAGAGAATCACTTCTGCTCAAGAGTTTGATGTTTCTGTGAGCTATGATGACACTAAGGCTCTCTACCCATGATGATAGAGACTCTGTCTCAAAAATTAAAAAATAAAAATAAACAATAAAGCATGGTGCCAAGTGTGGTGACTCGTGCTGCAATCCCAGAGCTCTGGGAGACTGATCTGGGTAGATGGCCTGAGCTCAGGAGTTAGAGACAAGCCTGAGCAAGAGTGAGACCTTGTCTCTAAAAATAGCTGGATATTGTGGAGGGCACCTTTAGTCCCAGCTACTTGGGAGGCTGAGGCAAGAGAATTGCTTAAGGCCAAAGAGTTTGAGATTGCTGTGAGCTATGACGCCATGGCACTCTACCCAGGGTGACATAGTGAAACTCTGTCTCAAAAAGAAAAAAAAAAAGAAATGCATATATTGAAGTGGTGAAACTGGCAAATGCTATTTTTGATTCCCTTTCTTGAATATAGTTGAACTAGTTGTCATTTTTCTTGGATCACTTTGAAGATCTCACTTTTCCATCCATGTTGTTAATGAGAAGTCAGATTTAAGTCTATCATTTTCTTCCAAGTAATCTAATTTTTCTCTTGATTGCATTTAAGACATTTTGTGTGTCTCTGGTATATGACAGTTTCCCTGTGATAGGCCCTGGTGAAAATTTCTTTTTATTCTACTTGTGATTTACTGGGCTTCCTATAGGGTCAGAATTATTATATTTAATCCCTTTTTAAAATTATCTATGATTATCACTTAATTTTAGTTTCATACTAAAATTATTAGGGCCTTAGTATCTCTCCCTTCCTTTTATTCTTCACCTTCAGGACTCTAAAAATTTACAGGTTAGTTGTTTCCTTTCTGTGTCTGCCCTGTCCCTTAACTCTGCTTGCTTAGTTTCCATAGACTACCCTCTGTTCTGCATTTGTGTACTTTCCCTGGACTCCATCTTTCTTATTTCCCAAGTCCCAGTTCACTTCAGCTTTGTCTATTCTGCTGTGTCTCCCGTCCATTGGTGGGTGATCTCTTCCTGTCCCTTGCTCGCAGTTTCTTATTTCCTCACATTTTAAAAAAGTTTTATTGTGAGTTTATACTTACCTCTGTGTTCCATTTATAAAAATTCTAGACATAACAAGATAAGATTATATCCCTCTTGATAAATTTTACCTTTGATTTTCTAGTTAAAAGGAATACCTATTTTCTAGCCAGGCACAGTGGCTGTAATCCTAACACTTCCGCAGGCCAAGGCCAGGACAATCACTTGAAGCAATGGCTCTGAGATCAGCCTGAGCAACATAGTCAGACCTCATGTCTACAGAAAACACAAAAATTAGCCAGGCATAGTGGCTCATGCCAGTAGTCCTAGTAACTCAGGAGGCTGAGGTGAGAAGTTTGAGGCTCAACACTCTAAGATGACACCACTGCACTGTTCTCTGGGTGACAGAACAATACCTCGTGTAAAAAGAAAAAAAAAAGTATCTATTTTCTATTAATAGTACCCCAGAGCTACTTGCTACTCATTGCGTGTGATTTCTTATGCATGAATCAGATACAGACCTCTGAGACAAAGGATAAAGTTAGCAAGGCTGAAACTGTATGACCTGATTAGGGAAAGTTAATTCTCCAAGGAAAATCAGGACCCTGTTACAAGAAGGAGAAATGAATGTGAATAGATAAAAAAATATAACTCACTTCACCAATGTACAGAACTATGGTGAAGACAGAATGATGTAATGGTAGGAAGTCACTGGAATGCTGGTTTCAGTCGTACTATGGTCAAGTAGGAGCAGTAATAGTACAGTGTCCCTAGATAACTGTGGGGGCCCAGGTCCAAGAACTCTCAGAGAGAGCAAAATCAATGAATGCTCCAGTCCCCGATGTAAAACAACATCATATTTGCATTAAACCTATTCACATCCTGTGATATACTTTAAATCATCTCTAGATTACTCATAATATCTAACATGATGTCAACACTGTAAAATAATTATTATGCCGCATTCTTTAGGGAAAGGCAGGAAAAAATTGTTGGTACATGTTTGGTAGAGTTTTGGCCCCTGGGCGTAGAGTTCACAGACAGGGAGGGCCAGCTATCCTACAACTTACAGGTGTTACAAGTACAACTCTGGCAGGCAGCAATAACAGTCAGGGGCTTGGATGCCAATGATTAAATCAGAGGAGTGGATAATTTTTATTCTTTGTGTCAATAATTTCAACATCTGGTACATAATAGTTATGAAGAACATTCATGTTGAAACAATAAGAAAATACATTTTAAAATACCCTAAGCTTTTTAATTTAGTAGATTTTGAATATTTCTAGCTACACTTAATTTAGTAGATTTTGAATATTTCTAGCTATAAACCCTAACTAGGGGGCCTCGTCCTGGAGCACAAAAGAATACTTTTCTACCTTGGGGCTGTTAAGGGGTGGAGTTGTCTGTCTGTTTGTTTCCTGACTCATTTGATATCCCCACCCCTTAACAGCCCCAAGGTTGAAAAGTAATGTATGTGGTCCAGCCCTAGGCCACGGCATTATAGGACACATAAGGGAGGCAATTTCATTCGAGAAGGCAAGGTTCTAGAACTGAGATTAAATTTTACACCGGATGTTAGGTGAGTGGGGAGGGTGCCGTCTGTACTAGCAGTCCTTAATTTCCAGTGCATAGGTGCTAAGTTCTCTTAAATGGATGGAAATTTCCCTGTGGAGTCCTCTGGGACTTCCTCTTTTTAGGCTAGTGATTCTTTAAATGTATCATGATTGAATAACTAGTTACACAGTATGACTTCAGTTTCACCTTACATGAAATATGTATGGGTGATACCGCACAAGTGGCTCCCCAGCCAGCTCAGCCGAGCGGGGCTGGAGGACCTGCTGCCTCCATCTTGGCAGTGTTGGTGGCAGCAACAGGCTGGAGCGTAGGCAAGCATGGGGGAGCTTCCCTCCCCCAACAGAGGCTCCAGTAGCCAAAAGAACCGGACACGTGCGGGGAAAGGCACTGGCTCTGTCTCCTCACATGAATTTCTGGCGATTCCTCCAGTGCATCCCTCATTGGTTGGTTTTCAAAACCTCCTCATGATTAGCCTGTTTTCGAGACCCAAAAGCTCATTGGACAACTGCCCCTATATAAGCTAGACACCCTGAGCACAGACCTCAGCAGATCTCAGGAGAAAGAGCAGAAGAGCAAAGAGGTTTGGCTCTGTAACACTTGTATCCTGCTCTATGAGATTTGCTCCTTTGTAACAGCTGTAAACACTTGCAAGGAGATTTGCCCCTTTATAAGAGCTGTAAACTCATGCAAAGGGGTTCTCGCCCCTTTGTAAGAGCTGTAACACTCAGATTATAAAACCTATCTTACTGCTAATCCTACTCTACAAGGAGGTTTGACTTGTTATAAGAGCTCTAACACTTATGCCTGTTGAATAAAACCTATCCTGTGGTCCGTCGCTTCATTCTTCAAACTGCCGAGACCAAGCGCCTAGAAATTCAGTATCAAAAATCCAGTATCATGGGTTTACATTAAATTGCTCTAAAATGATGGAGGTTTGATGAGGCTCCAACACCCTACCCCCATTCCAACTGTGCTGTTTTTCTTTTCTCTTTTAAAAATGCAGGTCTGATCCCAAAGCCTACCTATTCCCAAACTTCCCAATATATTCTACCATTCCCAAATTTTCCTAGGAGTAGAGGTCGCTATAATTCTGCATAAGAAAATAGAGGGTTAAAAAAAATTTTTAAAGTTGTAAAGAGTCTATACACTTCTTTCTCTCTTTTTTTAACTTCTCACATCTATATATAATCTATAAAATAACTCCAGAAGGACAGAAATTGTATTGATTCCAGTGATCTCGTTTCTCTTTCCTGTTTCCGTTTACACTTTCATTGCCCTAAATTAAGAGCCTCATAATATTTCATTTGGACTATTTTAGGATCTTCTTGATTCTCTTACCTAAATGTCACTGCTCTAGCTCCAGTCTATCTCTAATCTTACAGCCAGTGGGATCGTTTTTAGCAGGAAAATGTAATCATGTTCCTTTCCTTTATGGGGACCCACCTAGAACCCTAGAGGTTTAAGCTTAAGATATTTGAGATTCAATAGGTGTATAAAGCTTCCCTTAACTCACTAACTACAGAAGCTTCTGAGAAATGAATCAAGTTGCTTGATTCCCTTTTGGGGTGAGTCTACTTCCAAGAGAATGATCAAGGATAAACTTAGCAAAACTTCCCCTCTCAGGGAATTTTACTGGCTCAGAAGAGGTAGTAAAGCCATGTGTATCTACATAGACATACAGTACCACAAACTTTCACCAGTTCTATTTGTTCTAAAATTTTTTTTGTCTTTCCTAAACACATCTATTTATTCTGCTCCAAGTCCTTACTAAGTTGGGTATATATGCTTCTAACTCTAACCATTTAACAGCTATCTACTTCTTTTAGCCCCTGTGCATACAAATCAACCTTCCCCCTCTAAGACGCTCTTATCCTGGCTGTTTCTGTAAGACTAGGCACCTGCCTCGGTCTCCAGCCATTCCCCTGACCCTCCTCCTGGGGTGCCAAATCCCATCAGGCAACCTGTTGATGGGTCTTATCCTCCTTCATGTGTGCAGAACAATCTCTGCTCTGCTTGTCAATCAGGAAAACTATTTATTGTTCAAAGTCCTGCTCTGATCATTACCTCATCTTTGAAGTTCTTATTATTGCCCTCTGTCAAGATCAAATTATTCTCCCTTCCTCTGAACTACCTACATCTTGAATGCAATTTTCCTTTTGCTCCTATCTCTTAGTTACTTGTGGTATTAGGGTCATTAGTAATTATTTAATCTAAATTTTACATCTTATAACTTCTCTAGACAAGAAGAAAATCAAAAGATGTTTCTGAACACTGCTAGGCATCAGAAATTGCAGTGGGGAGATAGTGTAACTACACAGAGAGGACGTCTGCTTTTCTGGACACGTACAGACTACTGACTATTTTACACATCTTTGTGACTCTGAGACAGAGAAAGCACAAAGGCAAATTTATTAACCGGACAAATGGGTAAACCACCTTGCAAATAAATGGATATGGTCTGAACCAGGCAGAAAATTCAACTCATTGTTTTAAAACTAATTTAATTATTTTGTTTGGATTTGACCAGTATTTGCAGAAGCTAAACAATAAAAGCATGTTAATGCCATTTCCATGCAAAACTGTCATATTAAAGGAAAGATAATCACTCATTTGAAGGGCTGCAAGGTGCTCTGAGTTATGAAAGGCAGACAGGCAGACAGGCCTCGGGGCATCTCCCCCACCCTTCCTCCCTGCCGCTCTCCAGAGGTGCGTTCACATAATTCCACAGACTCCATTACTGCCATCTGTGTCTGGACTTGCCCTGAATAGCTCTGATAATAGCAAATCCCTCACCTTCCATCGAAAGTTGTTCCATTAATAACTGTAAATATTTTTTAGCAACTGAGGAAAAAACTTGTATTTGTATAGACTTTCAATGACTTGCTGTTTCCTTTTATTGACAAAATAAACACTAACCTTTAAAAACGAAAAAAGTAGAATTCCAATATACTAAGTAAAAGGAAAAAAAACACATTTTCTATTTCTGATGGAATAACAAGACTGAATAAACTAGACTTCACCTAGTTCACCCTTATTATTTTACAAACGTGGGTGGTACTGAAGTCCATGGGAGGAAACAAACTACCTGTGGGGGTGGGGCCCCAATGAAGCTGCACGTAAATGCTTTCCCCTCCTGCTCCTCCTCTGCTCCTCCTAAGACAAAGACACAAAGGATCTAGTTAGCCCCACCCCTGAAGTTCCTGCCAAAGGACCCTAACTTCCCCCCATCCAAGCTGTGGAGTTTGAGCACTCCCTATTGCCCCATAAAAAAGGGTCTCTAGTTGCCCACCCCCAGCACACACTTCACCTTTGTATAACCCAGGCAGGTCACCCTCCTCTTTCAATAAACCAGGCCTAAAAATCACTGCTCTGGTCCTCTCTGGGCTCCCAGCTTGAACCTGACACTGCCCAGACAAGCTGGCTGCTCAGTGGACAAGCCAGGGCCAGAATGTCTTATCTGCCCAGCTCCTAGATTGCCTTTCTATAATTCCATCTCTTCAAAGAGCTTGATCTAGGCAAGATTTCATCAAGGTTTTTTAAATCTCTCTCACCATTTGAAAATCTCCATTTTAATTATTGCATATTTGTTTTTGTAACAAAAAAATTAATTGATGCTAGTGTATTCACCACATGTCAACTGTCACATTCCCCACAACCCCCACCCCAGCCCAACCTGACCAGGCACAGAGCCGTTGCTAACTTCAGTCTTCCACTCTTCCCTCAGTCCTCCTGAGAATAGGACTTTTTCTTTCTGACTGGTTTCTAGGGACTTTGGAAGATTTACACCATGGGTTTAAAAGTCCAACTCTGAGAAACAGAGGAAAGAAGAAAGATTTAAGGAATATGGTTATAGTCACATGTCATTTAAAGACAGGTATAGACTGAGAAATACATCCCCAGGCAATTTCATCCTTCTGTGAAAGACCCTAACAGGGGATAGACTTACACAACCCCGGACAGGAGCCTGTTGCTCCCACCGTTACTGTGCTGAATACCGTAGGCCTTTGCAACACAATGGTAAGTATCTGTGTATCTAAACATAGAAAAAGAAAAAACAGAAATAATGTGGTATTAAGAGATAAAAAATGGCGCACATGTGTAGGGCACTTCCTTTAAATGGTGCTGACAGGACTGGAAGTTGCTAGAGGTGAGTGACTGAGTGGTGGGTGACTATGACGACCTGGGACATTACTGTGCACGACCGTAGGCTTTGTAAACACTACACACTTAGTCTACACAATCTATAAAAAACAAAGTCATTGTGCTATGAGGTTACAAATGGTATGACATCACTGGACATAAGAACTTTTAGCTCCACTATAATCTATGGAATGACCTTCCTATATGTGGTTTGTCTTTGATCTAAATGCAGTTATGTAGCACCTGACTTTGTATCAATTACAGGAATCCAGAGAGAGGGGAAAGGGCAGAGGCTGAGATGCTTCTTAGCCTGGAAAAGACAGACTTTTAATGGTAAAAGGGCGCATGGAGAGATATCCAGTGACTCTCCAGAGGGTGTTGTCCATAGGTGAAGTAGGAAGGGACAACTGGGCTTATGGCTTAACTTTCTCTTATAAGCAAATAAAGAATGAAATTTTGTTATTACTGCTGTGGTTAGCCCTGTTTGAACTATTTGTATAAACATAGCTTTGCTATAAAAGCTTTATCTTTATTTGAGCTAAAGTAGATACATTGTAATTCTTGAATAAGGAGGTTTACATGCATTTAGGAATATTATATTCTAGATCAGGGTTTGTCAAGCTGTGGTTCCTTTTTGCATAGCTCTTGATCTAAGAATGAATTTCTACCTTTTTGAAGGGTTATACAAACAACAACAGCAAAATAACTGGTAGTCAAATCTTAAAATACTTACCAGCTTGCCCCTTTGCAGGAGATATTTGCTGACCTGTTTATAGATAGCAGAGAAGGCCTCTTTACATTTTTCTAAATAGTTGGATTTCAAGCTTCCCCTTGAAAACATGTCAGAACACTAGGTGGGTGTGGAAGGTGGCATGGATGGCCAGCTCCTGACTATATCCTAAGTGAGACATGCAGTCCCAGATGGTTAGACCTGGGAGGCCAGGTCAGTGCTTGCCAGGAGATTGGAATGCAGAGATTGTGAGGCCCCTGCGGCTGTTCTCAAGAAGCTTATAACACAAGGGGAGAAGATCCAAAGTGGAATGTTGCCTAAATTGGGGGGGGGGCACTTTTGAAAAGGGACCTGTCAATATTAGTACAAGAGCCAAGCTTTGAACAAATCACATGAATTCAACACGCGGTTTCTTCATTCATAAAATGAAAATATGATACTTTCATAATATTGTTCTGAAAAATGAACTACTGATGGGAAGCAGCTTAGGTAATTTGACCCCAAATGTGATTCCTTAGTATAAAAAATATTTTCAATTAAAAGGCCCTTTGAGATAAAAAGGCATTGGAAGAGGCTTTCCCTCTATTCACACAAACCTCAATGACCCTGTCAAAAGATCAGAAAGAACAGGCTTTGGTTTCTTTCCCTGTTATCTCAATACATAGCAGAAAGCAACCAGACCTGGCCCAAATTATTTAAAACCCAATACCTATCTTTTGGGTTAATTTACACGCAATTCATTTCCCTCCATTCTCCCAAGTTATCTATTCATTGTCCTTAGCAATAGTTTGTTGCTCCTAAACAGAATTGCCTACATTCCTCATTTTACCCTCCTCTCTAAAAGGCATGTATAAAAATATCTGTGTCCCACTGGGATAGTAGGCAATCATTCTGTGATTCTCCTCAGGCACACGGCAAATAAACCTTTCTCTTATTAATTTGCCTTTATTGAGAGTCGATCTTTCAGTGAACTTTTAGGGGAAAGGGCAAGTCTCCCCTCATCCCTACAGTTCTTTCATATCACCTGGCACAGATAAGTGATAAATAGAAATTTTTAATTGTACCTATATAATTATTTTATAATTTAAAAATATTATCACTTCTTATGATTGATTGTGGAGCAATTAATATCTTTCAGACAGCTCGCCCAAACAGCTAAAAGGTAAATGATGGAGTTTTTTAATGGGTAGGAGGCCTGGGATGCTTAGTTTCCTCCCCAAGGAGGTTCATATACACAAAGAGAGTAGAATTATTACTTCTATTGAAACTGCCCATACAAATTAACAATGGGGTGCAAGATAAAAACTGGGGTAAGGGCCTAGCTAAAAGTAAGGCACAGGCATAGCTAAAAATAATGATAGTAATTAGTCCTTAGTCACTATTCTTCTATCTGCTACTCTGTAGTCACATAGCTGGTAGTCAGACAGATTCTTAACTTTCTCCGAAGATATCATCACCTGTTTGAAAGCTAGGGGTAGTTTTTGAGATGTCCTCTAGGGCCTGCAGTCCGGTAGACTGGTTGAACTACCAGACCAAGAAACTGACTCATCCAAAAAAAATTATTTCCACACCTCTATAATATTACCCCAGATTTAGCTAATTAGCAAATTGAATTGCTTAGTCCTTTGCCCACCAAACTATTCTAAAAACCCTATCTCCCAAATTCTCAGGGAGGTAGATTTGAGAAATTCCTTCTGCCTCTGCCCTCTGAGCTATGCAGTATAAACTCTTTCTCTGCTAGAAACCCTACTTTCTCTGGGTATTGGCTTTCTCTTGGGCAATGGGCAGATGAATCTTGTTGGATGGCAACATACTTATCTGAGATCACCCTTGGGCACCTGCCCATGGCTTACGGGCCTCTTACTGGTGGGCCAGTCCTAGAGACATGACCTAAAACCGTTCTCAGTTGTCCAGCCAGCACCGTCCCTACTGGTAGGTCATTGTTAACCCATGATGCTTGGACCTGTTACAGTAGAGAAACAGTTTCTGGCACCAGAAGATACCCTGATGAGTATTTGAAGCGTGCATAATGCCTTCTTACTCCTCTTGAGTGTTTGGCCTCTCTGGAGGCATTTCAGCTCCTTCATGGATCTTGATTGGCTTTTTCTATAATAATATAGTATGAATGTGTCTGGAAATTTTCTTCCCAACTGGACAGAGAGTACAGAGTCTGTCTAGAAGAATACTCTTGAATTTTATTATTGAAATTAATGGCAAAAAAAAGTGGGTCTTTTAAATTAAAGAGTCTTCAATTAAAAAATGGATTTTAGAGATCTTACTCTAAATAATTTTCTTATTTTTCTTGACAAAAAATTCAAAACTTAAAGAACATGTAGCAGTGTGTGTCTAGCCTTAAAAATTCTTTTCACAGAATTGAAGAACAAATATCCAATCTGATCTGAAATAAAGATCCCAGGGTGGGGATAAAGACAGAGACTGTTTCCTCATAGTTAAAGTCCTGTGCTTTCCTCTCAAGCAGGGAATGAGCTGACCATGGTTTGGTATGTGTGTAACTCGTGCAGTTGTGCTGATTCTCCTTGCTTCAGCACACAACTCTTGATTTCCAGTACTGGACAGAAACGTGGTTCATTTGAGGTTGAGAGACTAGATTTAGAATTTTGATATGTGACAAATCTTACCAAAAATATTCATCCCATCTACAGTGTATATGCCATGGAGATGTGATTAGAAATCTGTCTTCAACTCTAGGGCTCTGTGGGAAAGGAACTCCAAAAAGCCTTAAGGTTCAGATAGATCATTCGACTCACTATCCCAAGTACTCCTAGATAACCAAGCTGAGCTAGAGTTCCTGTTGGCCAAATAAGAGGGAGTCTGTGCAGTATTGAACACTACCTGCTCTACCTCAGGAAAAGTTAAAACCCAAATAGAAAAATTTCCAACAAGCTGTGTGGGTATATCTGGACTCTGCCAGTGACCCCCCCACCTGATTGGTTTTCAGGACTATTCACTTAGATTGCCCAGAACTTCAGATCAGTTCTATGGGGGCTCTTAAATTTAGATCTTATCAATCTTATAGTTCACTTTTCAGCACTATGACAAGGCTGTGAATAAGAATACTAAGGTTCTCAGCATGCAAGCCTTAGAACCGGAAACTCATCTACTGTGAACACTGGCCACTAACTACAGAGTGGTTTCACTCTTAGCCTAGTCTAAACCCTAACTCTGTCCCTTCTCAGCCAGAGCTGCCTTTTCCCTCCTCATTTGCTCACACCCCAGGAATAAAATTGGGTAAAAGCCAAAACAGGTTCTGAAACTGTCCTTAGAAATTAACAATGGGGTACAGGGCAAGGACTGGGTAAGGCTCTAGCTAAAAATAAGGCACAGGCACAGCTAAAAATAATGATAGTAATTAGCCACTGTCCCCTATCTGCTACTCTGTGGTCACATAGCCGGCAGTCATAAAGATTCTTAACTTTCTCTGGAGATAACGTCACCTACTCAAAACCCAGGGATAGGTTTTGCGATATTTCCCAGCTCCTGCCTTCCAGTAGATTGGCTGATCCACCAGACCAGCGCAGTGACTCCACCAGAATTGTGAGCCCAGAAGTGAAGCAGCAGAAGTAGATGATTTCCACACCCCGATCCTAGCCAATTAGCAAACCTCACTACTTAGTCCAGCGGTTCTCAACCTGTGGGTTGCGACCCACAGGAACTGTATTAAAGGGTCACTGCATTAGGAAGGTTGAGAACCACTGGCTTAGTCCTTTGCTCAACAAACTACCCTGAAAACTCTGTCTCCCAGATTCTCAGGGAGGCAGCTTTGAGAAGTTCCTCCTGTCTCCCTGCTGAGCTCTATGTGGACTAGACTCTTTCTGTGCCTAAACTCTGCCGTCTCTGGCTTCCCCTTGGGCAGTGGGGAGATAAACCTGGTTGGGTGGCATCAGCATTATTAGCAGGGTAGGTAGTGAAAGGATAGGTACACAATTATTTCAAACATCTTTCCATTCATTTCTTAGAGCTGAATCCCTAGTGTTGAGCAAGCATTTAAACTGCAAAAAAGCCACCAAAAGCCAAAGGGTCCCAAAACATCTCTATGGGATAAAGATAGCTGTGGTGTTTAATACTTGGTTGAAACAACCAAAGAAAAATACAAATAACACAACAAACATAAGACTGAAAGATCAATAGTTTGTGTGAAAGGTTTTATCGAAACCTCTTTCCGCCCTTCAAAATGTCCAGGTACCCAAATGCCAAATAGCCAGGGGTCACTCAGTAATTTTCTGCTTAATTAATGACTATGTAAATCTTAGACCAGACATGTGGGAAAGATAATCTAGATATCTTAGCATCATTTCATTTTATTAATGCCCACGTTTGAGTAAAAGCTGAGATAAGATTTGTTACACGAAACTCTTTGACAGCATAACATTATTTATCCTGGTAGGTATGGGTAAGTAAGTGAGTTAATGTTGCAGCATTTTTAAAAGCCAGCTGTTTCCCAAGCAAGGAAATATCTGGCTGTCGTAAATGATCAATTGTATAAAAAGGTCCAAGCTTTGCAAATTTCTAAACAAGATATTCAGTGAAGTCCTCCACCTACCTAAACAAGCTCATTCTAGCAACAAAATTGTAGGACTAAGAGCTTTGGTTTCATGCTTGTAGACATGTTTTTCTTGCCCCAGAGTGTCACTAAATTGGAAATGTCACAACCCTTGGGGGCACATGAAAAATGCATATTATTTCACATCTGTTTTTCACTTGATCCCAATGGGCCTGATATTTCTCCAAATTGCTGTGTGAGAAAAACCAATTTAATTTGATTGAGGTATGAACAGAAACTTACCAGCAAAGTAGAATGCAGGCTTTCAGGTTAAAATGAAAAACTTTATACTATTGTTGTTAAGAAATACTTCTAGGAGTACCGTTCTCTTTTTAAAAACTCACTCACTTTGCTTACATTGATTCAACTTTGATTCATCTCTTTAAGATCTAGTTTAAGAAGCATTTCAAGATTTCATCTTTTTCTCTTTTTGAAAACTACAGTGCATGTTTAATCTATAAAAGTATACGACCAAAAGATGATAGTAGCAGATAAACTGAGTTGAAGGTACAGCTCTGTCCCTAATAGCTGTGTAACCTTGGTGAAGTTATTTAACCTCTGAGCCTCATTTCCTCATATGCATAAATGAGAATCATAGGCAGATATGAAATTAGATGTGAGATATACACACCCTGGTATATATAAATGCCTAAGCAGAACCTAAAGAATACTAATTCTATTCACCTTTAAAAGCAAACTGATGATTCCAATCAACTGAATTGAGTCTTAGATTATGGAAAAGATGCCTGCTCCTGGTCCCTTCCTGTTTAACAGCAGAGTGTTTACATTTCTGTAAACACTTCCTGTGTATCAGTCCTCTTGTCTTCACATATACTAAAGTCTAAAGAATCTGAAAAGCACAGATTTGACTATCAGGACATCAAGAAGAGAAATCACTCCAAATGCAGGGAATGTGAAGATGCTGTGTTGCAGGGACATGTTGAAAGGAGGACAGACTGTATCCCAATCCATCAACCCTCTGATCGTTTCCCCAGTCTGGCCAGTCTCCCCAGAGGGAAGCGTCAGATTAGATTGAGCGCAGTCCATTCTGCAGAGGGGTTGTGTGTGCGCTGATAAGCTTGCCGAGCCATGGGCAGGGCATTGGCCGCAGCTTTCCCTCGAGCACTGCCTATTTATTTCACTTCTACCCCAATCAGAGGAAGGCATTTACTACATTTTTTGCTGGATGTTGTCACAGGAGCTCTTTGAAAAGCACCATGTTTGCAGCCAGGCTGAAAAGGTTGGCAAATGTTGCTGCCTGGTGACTAGCTCACCGGGCTGCATCAACATGCATGGGATTTCCTGGGGAAAATTATCCCTTCACCAGGCAATTAAAATCCATCTGGTTATTCCACCAGCTAAAGAATTTGGCGAACTCTATGCCAGCTATCAGGTGCGGATGTCTCAGATTTCCTTTGAATGAGATATTGGGAGCATTCATCCCACAATGATATATCCTTAGTGAAATACTGTTAAAAATACAGAGTAGGAAGAAGGGCCATACAATCACAGAACTGTTTAGTAGGAGTTCTTCATCATTTTTGTACCATTAACCTCTTTGGCCATCTGGCAAAACCTATGGACATCTTTCTCAAAACAATCCATAAAATAAATATTTAGGAATGCAAAGAACTAACTATAAAATTCTAAATTTTATTAATACCCCAAGTGTTAGGTTCAAACAGCAGGTCTGAAAGTTAATGCAATTTCAATATAGTGGTAAGCATAAATGTTCTCTCAAGATATAGAGAATATCTCTGATACGATAGAAAATTATTTTTATTTCTATTGGTGCTAAAGTGAGGCCTTAGTACTATTGCAGTCATTGTGCACACATTCATAAAACAAGGAAGTATTTTAGTTTCAGTTAGAAATTAAGGATAAAAAAGACATTATTTCTCCATTTATATACATGGCCCTCAACTTATAAGGACATCCTAGTAGGAAAAGCACTTGTCTTAGGGTGGAAAGATTGAGTTGGCAAAGTAATGCTGCCACATTCTAAAGGTGTGATGTTGGCAAGTAATTTTAAGAACTCTGAGTCATAATTTTCTCAATTTCATGTTACATGGAGTTTTGTGAAAACTGAACGATATGGTAACATAAGTAATAATACTTACCCTGTGTCAGGCACTATACTAATTACTTTAAGGGCATTAACTCAGGCCATATAGGAGAAATTCCTAGTATAATCAAAAATTGTACCCAAATACATACAAACGATTCTTAAATGAGACTGGACATCTTAGAAAATCCATTTCGCCTAGACTTTGCATAGGGAAAACTTTAAAACCTGCAGGAATCTAAACCCAGTCATCAAAGGAGATTCTACTGAGTGTAGTGTAGGTATTATTTACACAGGAGGAAAGGAACTTGAAGGTCTGTTCTAAACTCCCCACTTTGCTGAGTGTCACAGTGAAGAATAGAGGGGTTGCAGATGTCCCATTGAGATTGTCAGGCTCCTTCCCAAAGTTCCTCCATATAGTTTTGTGATGATGGTGGTTGGGATAATAATGAAAATATTAATCACATCAGCACAGACTAGTCAGAAAGAACTGCTGACCATTCAAAAGGATGCCAGGATTAAGCAAAGGCATAATACACTAAAAAAATAATTCCAATGCCATTTTAATTGATTTAAAGCATAGGAAAAGAAGAAAATGCTCTACACTTTTCCAACGAAGTGGCCATACAGTTGACACCAAACACAATAATGACTGGTTAAAAAAAAAGTACAGTTCTCCTATAACCAAAAAAATTTATTCTAGGACTATAAGTATGAACCACTATTAGGAAATACATCTTTATAATTTATCATTTTAATAAAATAAGGAAAAAATTATATGAGGATTTCTTTCAATATTTAAAAGCTATTTGAAATTTTTTGATTAAAAATTATGAAATATGTATATTTCACTGACATAAAGTATCCATTAGCATATTATAAATTCATAGTCACCATTGTACTTAAAAGAAAAAAGCTGGGTGAATAATTATGTTATTTGTAATCACGAGTCCTATTTATACAGTTTTGGAAATAGCCAATACATTAGATAAGTAGAAAAGAGTCATAGTCTAAAATTTAGAAGAAGCAGATGATAAATATGATAGTATGCTTGAAAACTCAAGGGAATGATCTTAAAAGCTATTATCAATAATAAAAGAATTTTATAAAAGTCTAGGCACAAATTATTTATATATAAAATAGTATCCTTCATTTATGCAACCAAAATCTAGTTAAAGCACATAATAAAAGAAAAATAATCTATCCAGAACAGCAATAGAACAGATAAAATACTTAGTAATAAACATAACAAGAAGTGTCAAGATGTATATAAAGAGAAATTCTAAATGCTCCTGAGATACCAAAAGATGATTAGAACAGATGAAAAGGCATCTGAAGTTTGCCCTGTTGTTCAACAACATAGTGATATTTGCTGTAAATTACTCTACAATCTAATATGGTACCAACAGCACAGAAGCCCAGCTTTTTCTCAGGTTGTAAGTAAACAAGCTGATTATAAAATTTATGTGAAAAAAAAAAAGCAAGAATCATTTGGAAACTGAAAAAAATAGATTTGTGTTTAGGGAGATAAAGCTACCATATAGTGAAACCTTCTCAATAGTGTCAATAAATAAGGTCATGTCATAATGACAAGTAAATAGAAAGTCAATGTCTCATGCTAGAAACTCTAAAAATCGACCTAGGTATATACTGGAGTCTAGTGTATGATAAAATAGCATTACTAATAAGTAATGAAAAGATGAATGGTTTAGTGAAAAGTTCTGTAATAACTTGATAGACAGTGGGGAAAAATTCATTCAATACTATTGATATCTCACTTATAATAGGAAGACAAATCTAAATGAACCAAATGATTAAAATTGTTCTTTGAGAATGAAACCCTAAAGGTATTGACAGAAAGCTTGAGATGTCTAAAAAGTAATATCAGGATGGAAAAGGCATTTATAAGGATAATGCAAGATTCATAAGCCATTAAAATAATGTTTAATGCAACTACATAAGTAGATGGCAAAAAAGCACCATAAAAGCAAATAAATGAATAAGGAAATATTTCCAAATTATAACATAAAAAATAGAAAATTGGATTCCATAAGGTTGTAATATACTTTTAATAAAGAAATAAAAAAATTCCCAAAGCTAACAGAATAATGGAGAAAGGATAATGACAAGGAGGCCATCTCCATACAAGAAAATGCAAATGACTGTTAAACATATGAAAAGTTCAATCTCATTTGAAATAAAACATTCAATTTAAATTACTCTGGCATGCCATTTTGAACCCATTCAATTGTTAAAAATAGGAAAGCTGGATAATTCTTAGTCTTGAGGAGCATGAATCCAAACAAGGACTCATATTACTGGCAAGAGTAAAATTTGCATATCTATGGAAGGCAATGTCACATTATTTTAGTAAAAATAATATATATGTATGTAAACACTATATTACTTTCATATAAATGAAATGACTCACATATAAAGTTATTCGTTGTGGATATATTTATTATGCAAAAGACAGAGAGCCGTCAAAATGTCCATCAGTAAAAGGCTCGCTAAACAAAGTGTGATACTTTCATATAATGTGCCTCTTTAATCACTACTAAAAATTCTTATACATAGTTCGGCCACATTTACACATCTTCAAATTTTTATGTCAAGAAAAAAACCCACAAAGTTCTTTAAGTCAGATTATCATTAATACATAAAACTCTTCTAGACAATTTATTGTATTCTATAAATTTAAAATAGATAGGACATGGGTAATGTGACATAAACTTGATTTTCAAAAACGCCAAAAATATCATACATTTTCACTATTTGCCTCTCATCTGTCATTATCAGCATTGATTATATACATTGACGAGCAAGGTTTTCATCTTATCAGAAGTCTGTATGGTCACTGACTTCAGAGAACTCATGAAAATGCTTCCAAGATGTGTCTTACAGAATCAAATGAGTGTTGCACTCATTTATTTATTTATAGGGTTAGGGAAGTAGTAGGTAGGTAGGTGGGTAGATTTAATTAACAGAGATAGATGGAACGATGAAAGGATACACAGATGGAGAGTCAGTCTGTAATTAGGTTTTCTTCTTCATAAATGTCACTCCCCAATCGCTTGCACACACACTTTCCTGCCTCCCCTTCAGACACTATCCTTTTAATCAGAAAGTTTTAATATCATACAATATGAATGAGTTTAAATCAGTTATACTTCCCCCTAAGGCAAGATTCTCAAAAAATGGGTTTCAAATAAAAAGTGGATTTTAAAAGCAATTCAGTGGGTCATAAACAGCACTTTATTTGAATAGAATAAAGTAGAACATAATAGACCACATCAACACACATAATGGGCTTAACTATTGTTTCATAACAGATTCTTTACATTTCAATTGTAATTTTATGTAAGTGCACTGGTTTGACAAAAAAAAAATATATATATGTATATATATATATTTCTTAAAGTGGTACAAGATAAAAAGCCAAAAATATTTGAAAATCATTGCCAGATTTTAGGTACCATAAAGCAGATGGGAGGATTAGATCTAAGATGTAGATAAGAAAACATTTTCTAGGGCTTTGCAAATTACATCACAGCTATAGCAATTAATATTTACAACGAATTTACCAAATGTTTTTACATTCATCTTTCAGTTGATCTTCTAAGCCATTCCCTGTATTGCAGATAAGGCAACTGAGATTTAGTGGAATTGAGCACCTCTTCCAAGTTCGCTTAGCTATAAGCTATATAAAAGTCAAAGCAGGAATGGGCTGGGCTGCGTCCTGTGCCTTCTCAATTGACAGATATGGCAAACCAATTTATTCATTTGGTTGAATATTTGAAATTTATTCAATTTCTTCACTCATTCGAAAAATGCTTATCGCACACTCCTGTTAATTTCAAACAAATTGTTTATCGCAAATGTTCCAGCCATCATGCTGGGAGAGGGGGAGTACACCAAAGGGCAAAATAGACATGACCCTTTTTTCGATAAAGCTCAGAGGCAAACATCAAGGAGTCTGGCAAATGGCAAAATAAGAGTGGACCTCAAGAAACCTCACTTCTGCCTGATGTCAGTGACGTCTGAGACTAATTATGATGCCGATGACCCAGCAAGGTTTGTCAGTACACCACCAGCTTGAGGCCTTCTCAGTGCTCTTCCCTCCCTGATGCTCTTGACATGGTTTGAGTTAATTTTCACCCTCAGCTTCCTCATCCTAAAATGGAGATTAGAGCACTTACATATCAGGGCTATTGGAAAGGAGGTTAAAAAGAATACAGTGAAAATGTCAGAGAATTCACACAAATTTTATATGAATACTTGCTTAAAACACAGGAACTCAGAAAACCCAACATCAATGTTAACAGTGTGGATGTGGGGACATCCCAGTACATGCCCAGCATGTCAGGTCGCCAGCATGGATAAGGGCAATCTGTAGCCCTTGGCAAATATAATTATAAAAGGGGTCTACCAATAATATGTTTAATGAGAATAAAAATAACAGAGTGCAGAAAAAATCAAGAGCTCCATAGTCCCACCAGTGCCCAAGTATTTCTTTTGTTCCAACTACAGAAATCTGTAAAGCCAAGTTTGCTCACTATTGAAAATTCTCTTGATCCAGTAGTGACTGGTCCTACTTAAGGTATCTGTGCCAACCTGCGGGTAAAATGCTTCCCTCAGGACGTCAATGAAGGCTGAACTTATTTGACAACGGTCTTTTTAGTCTCCATTAAACATTTATTCTAACACTTGATACCTTCCCATTCTCTGAGACTTACCTCTAGGGTAAAGACCACAAATTCTGTGCAAGTAAATGGTGGCTAGAGGACATAGAGCCACTAAAAAGAAAGAAAAGTAAGAGGGATTCTATGAATCTTTGGAGGCCAAAACCCCACTGTTACTTTGGGAAAGGTTTCTGTAAGCTTTAGCATTTCAAAATGAGGCATCAAATGTTTTTGGCCGCTTAGTTTTAGCGAGCTGAGATAATTGTGCTTTTGAAAGAGGAAAGGAAAAAGGAAGAGCGATTAAAGATTCTCCTCTTTCCTGTCCATCTGTCAGCACCAGCCAGGCTGAAAAGAGATCCCTGAGCCAAGGCTTTTCATGAGGGTAAAGTACAAGATGAAAGAAAAGAGAGAGAAAATGTTATTTTATCCACATTAAACATACTAGCCTTGAGAGAAAAGTAAGTGGCTCCCATTCAGGAAAGACTTGCATTCCTCCAGTCTATTTCACTGAAGGTGTAATTTACTAGATGCTATACAAATGGTCTCAAAATTACATTCTAAGCACATTGATTTTTTTCTCCTTCCCCTCCAAATCTCAGGCCAAACCATTAACTTCCATCAAAGACCAAGCTGTGGAATGTTCAGGAATCCAGGCTTCCAACTTATTAGTAGTTCAATAACAAATAAAGTGGATGATTCTGTACTAGAGGCTAAGGCGCTTCATGTTCCTTAACCATAACCTAACCCTAGTTTTCCCCTTCTCTTCCCCCCTGCAGAATCTTACTTCCCTTAGCAGAAAAGACTTGCTCCAGACTCTAAGATCCAAAGACTTCTCCACCTACTTAATGCTTTTAAAGAAAAAAAATAACAACTTAGACTTTGGAGTAGAGCAAATTGTCACATAATATACCTCAAATAGGAAAGAATATTTTAAGGAGGGAAATATTCTCTGGTGACATGATATCTAAAAATTTTGTTTGCAGGATGAATATAAATATAACTACTACGCACAGCTAGGTACAGTTATTTTTAACATGCTGACCTTTGTACTATCATCTACATAGATTCTCTAGGAAAGAACACAAAGTTTAGAAAGAAAAAAACCAAACAAGTTGTCATCAGGGCCTCCTCTGACCTCATGGTGCCTTTATTTATTTATTTAGAAACAGAGTCTCACTCTGTGCTCTTGGTAGAGTGCTGTGGCATCAGAGCTCACAGCAACCTTAAATTCTTGGGTTTGAGAAATCTTCTTGCCTCAGTCTCCTAAATAGCTGGGACTATAGGCATCTGTCACCACACCTGGCTAGTTTTTCTATTTTTATTAGAGACAGTGTCTCATTGTTGCTCATCTGGTCTCCAACTCCTGCTCTCAGGAGATCTACCCACCTCGGCCTCCCAGAGTGCTAGGATTACAGGTGTGAGACACCATACCTGGCCATAATCCTGCCTTTTTACAAAAGCAAACCTTCTCTATTCAGCCAACCCCAACATTTTTTTATTAACTGAAGAAAATATCCCCCAGAGTTGTACTCCTACAACTTTGAACATCACTTGGTTCTCAGAGCTAGGACGAATTTCAGTTTCCACCATCCCCAGAGAGTTTGGGCAATACTTAACCATCTGGAGTTAAAGCCACTTCTACGTCTTTCCCACATCTTCCAACTTAGAGTTGAAGTTTCTACCTTTCTTTCTTAGGCAGTTGAAATAGTCCAGAAGGATATATCTGTGTCACAGACTATGCTGAAGAACTGATAATATCCAAGATGTAAAAGGAAGAGAAGGATGGTGGGAAGTCTAGAACTTAGAAACGGCTGGAGAGTGAAGGACAGAGAAGAGTTCAAATGACCCAGGTCCCTGGAGAGGGAGATAAAAGACAGTCCTGCCAGGCAGTACACACTGGGCCACAGCAGTGAGTCTGGAATGATCTGAGCAATGAAGACTCATGCTGATAGACGCTACTGCTTATAAACTTGTGTTAGCTGGACTTACGGGCTTTGCATCACATTTTTAATACCATCTTACAGCCCTCCCCTTCCCTCTCCTCCTCCCCAATGAAGTAATTTAGATACTATTTCTTTAAACCTAAGATAAGCAAGTGAACGAATAAACACACACATACATATCTATGTATTTAAATAACTTACCTTATTTGGGGGCTTCCATGGCTGTATGTGCTGGTGACGAATATGATAACCCATGGTCACTAGCAGGCATCTAACATTCCATCAGTGTGACAAGAAAGATAAACTGATCATTAGATCAATTTATCTAAAATCCCATCTTTACAGCTACTAACCCCACCTCCCAAGATAAGAAACCTAGTGCCTGGCTTCACAGGTAGCAAGCAGAGGAACAACATGGAAAAACATAAACTTTAGTAGACGACTGCTTAGCTGTTCAGTAGTAACACCTGAAGAGTTTATTAGAAAAAAAAAAAAAAGGGCAGCCAAATCTACACTCCCTATCAATAAGACTGGGATTGCTAGGATCCACACATCTTATACTTAATAATGTCAATATTCTCCAGCTGATTTCAATATACAGCTAAGCTCGAGAGCTACTCTTTGAGGGCAGTAGTTCTTAAAATTTGGCTGTGTCAGAATTTGGACAGTTTGTGAAGCAGTACTACTGGGCCTTATCTCCAGATTTTCCTACTCCACAGGTTTGCGATGGAGTTTGGGCTTTGCATTTCTTAGAAATGGCCCAGTAGAGAAGAAAAGAAAAAGAATGCCCCAGTAGTACTGGTGCTGCTGGTCTGGAAACACTCTTTGAGAACAACTGTATCAGACAAATACCTTGTGGGCAATGTGGGGAGTGGGCAACCCAATCATGGGCAATGGAGTGGGTGGGATATTTATCTCAAAAGTTAAAAGTAGAAGCCTTGGTCTTAGACAAAGGAAGGACAGAAGGAGTCTAGAATGTAACTTAAAGAAATTCAGTAGAGGGTTTCTTTACAGAGTAAAGAAGCCTAAGAATGGAGGTGCTGCCCTGGATATAAGACATCTCTCCCTGATTTCAATAAACTGTGCCTGACCTGAGGAGTCCCAATAGAGTGATTAATTCTAAGAAGATGGGCTACAGCATGTCCCTTGGTATATTAGGATGGTGACAGTTGCATCCTATAGAACATGAAACTATATACTTTGGAGATTTTAAATGAATCTTAGGGAAATAACCAAGGTAGAGACTTTTTAAATCAAATAAGAAAATTATGGTTAAGGGAAATAAAAAATATTCTTAGGGCAATGGACCTTTATTAAAAGGCTTCCACAATTAAAAAAAGGTTGTAGGATAATATTAGGCTAAACCTTTTAAAATTGCCAATACTTGAGCATTTTTGACCTACAAAATGGCAGCTTATTATGGTTCAACCTACTAGTAATCTTAGAAAAAAAGGATGGTATATTTCATTGAAATCAGGTAAAAATCAATAGCTTGAAGTCCCATGAGCAAAGATACTATTTTCTTCTCTCCTGGCCCTGATTAACTCCTATGTCTAGCACATCATAAGCACTTAATAAATGTTGGTTGCAAAATAAATGATCTATGTGGAAATAAGGTGTTTTCAGGTCACTGGAATCCCCTACATAAATACATTTGGAGACCAAATTTGTTTTGACCTTGTATACGTTATGCCGGGTTAATCTTTGAACTTCTTTGTCTAGTTCTATAACTTGATTTTTGATTTTTTTAAAAAATTTTACTCCCATAAAGTCATCCACTGGACCGTGGTCTTTACGAAACTGTTGTCTAGACCATGAACCAAGAGTACTTTGCCCTCTCAACCCTAACTATCTTGCAATACTGAATCATTTTGTTAGAATTGTTTCATAAAGCTTCCCTCGGACCCCTTTTCACCTTTGCCGAAGTTCTGGTTTCTTGTTTGAACGTCCTTCATCTTTTCCAGTTGTCCTTTGGCTGCATTCAAAGCTTAAGTGGCTATTTTACGTTCATTGGGATTTATTTTCTAGGGAAAATTGCACTTTATTACAGAGCTATTCATCTGTGAATTGGGGGAAATATAGTACTATTCTTACCTTAAATAGGTAACTTTTTACTCCTTTTGGTTAAGGAATAGGGGAAAATGAGTTTGGGCTCTTTTGTAGCTGATTTAGCAAGGATGCTTCATCAGATGAGGGCCATGGCAATTTCTCAGTATCAATACAGAACACATATTACTTATTAAATGTAAACAAAAGGGCCATACTTGAGAATTTCAGCGCACTATAAATTCACAGCAGATAAAAACCATGTGAGATGGAAAGAACTCACAGCTGTGTAAATCTACGTAGCTCAACATGCTGGGACCTCACTTCCCACAAAGAAGGTGCTCTGAAAAACAGCTTGTATATTACATTTGTATGTACTGATTCATATTGTCAGTGTTATAGAAAACAAATAGCCAAAAATTAAAGAGTGCCTTTAAATAGCATTTAATAATTCATTTCAATATATACAGTTGGGTTTTGTTACAAAGAAAATTGTGAAGAAAATAAACCATGGCAGTGTGTCCATATCTTATGGGCAGGACAAGAAATATGACTCACCCTGAGTCCTCGTGATAAGTAAAGTTGCACTTAAAAGGTAGAAGAATTTAGCTATTGAGGCAAGATTTGGTCTTAAATTCTAATATCCTCCCACTCTGTTTCAAAGGGCAGGAATCTAGAGTTTAACTCCCAGTTTTAGATTCCAGGTTGGTTTTAACCCAATATTGTCTTATTTGAATATCTTTTCTGCATATTGGCTTATATGTATTTCCTACACATCATGCCTACATAGTCAAGATCTAGATCTGAATTAGTGACAGGCATAATTCTGCCTCTTTGAGATTTTAGTCTTATAGAAGAGCTCCCACAGGATTTTTATCAAATGTAAACAGGAGGTGTTTTAGTCTTTCCAGTTGTTGGTCTTGTAGACTGGCAGCCTTTTGTTATATCCTCACGTGGGGGAAATAACAGATAAGCCCCTGAGGGTCTCTTTTCTAAGGACATTAACCCCATTTATAAGGTATCTTCCCTCATGTCCTAATTACCTCCCCAAAGACCCTAGTCTTAGAACTGTCACATTGGGAATAAGGTTCGAATGTATGAATTTTGAAGGAATATAAACATTTAACTGAGCTTGCTTCCTCTATATTCTGGGTATGACGCTCTGAGGGGATATTGGGAGACACAGCATTTTAAGTGCCTCTGATGTGACCCTCGCTTTATCTCTGCGATATTCCAATGAGATTTGTTTACTCTCATGATCATTGGTTTATGATGGGGGATCGTCTATAATTTGTTGAGTCTGAACATTTTTAAATAGAGCAAACATAGCCCCAGTGCTCAATGATCAATTCAGACTTAGTACTGAGAAATAATAGCAAAGCAACAGGCTAGATAAAGGGTAAAATTACCCCTTTTCAATGTTTAGCATACAATTTTCTGTGTGATCTAGGCTTTGCTTACATTTCCGGTTTGGTTGTATCATCATTTCCTCTGCTGTGTTCAGGATTTCGTGGAAGCAAAGGGGGAAAATAAGACTGAGGCCACCATGACCTGAGACAGATTTCCATAAGGTACTTAAGCATCATGAACAGGCCCTAACTTTAAAAACTTGAACTTACCATCTCTTTATGTAGTGATCCCTACCCTTTCCTGAAGAAAATTACTGCTCCATTTATGTGGCATTAATAAATGTTAACCACTGTATGCTTGAAGCACAATATTCATTACTACTGCTTTGCTGGTGTGTTTATTAGAGTATATTTTTCAAATGTCTAATATTTTTCACCTGTCCATTTTATAGCTAAGCTGTGACTTGAAGACAGGCCTGTCATCTTCTTGATCTATTCTACCTCAGTTGCTCACTATAGCTTCCAGCAACAAGCATCTTTTGTGCTAATCATAGTAGGGATAAAGGTAAAGAATGCACAGCGTCTTAGTGTATACTCTGTATACCACCTAAGTACTCAAAATCTAGCTACAGAGGTGGAGAGTGCAATTTTTAAGTGTTAAACATCAAAAGGTATCTGCAATATAGGTAAGCCTGGTTGTAGAAAATTCCCACTCAAGAGATGAAGAAGGGTAACCTGTTTGGTAGATGCTCTAGCCCAAGAGCATTTTTTTTTTTTTGAGACAGATCCTCAAGCTGTTCCCCTGGGTAGAGTGTTGTAGCATCACAGCTCACAGCAACCGCTAACTCCTGGGCTCAAGCGAGTCTCCTGCCTCAGCCTCCCAAGTAACTGGGACTTACAGGTGCCTGCCACAATACCCAGCTATTTTTTGGTTGCAACCATCATTGTTGTTTAGTGGGCCCAGGCTGGATTCGAACCTGCCACCTTAGGTGTATGTGGCTGGCACCTTAGCCACTTGAGCCACAGGCGCCAAGCCCCAAGAGCACTTTAAAGAAATGAATTGGGATGTTAATTATAAGATCTATTACTATTCATTCAGGTAAATTTATTTATTTATTTATTTATTTATTTATTTATTTATTATTGAATGGTCACTATGTCATTAATGCACTTCTGGGGTACAGTGTGGGGTTTTCACACACAATCCGAAACACTTCCATCGAACTGGTTAACTCTTTCAGGTAAATTTAAATGTCAAGACCCATGGTGGAAAGGCTGAGACCTGAATCAGTTGGGGAATGTCAAACACTGCTAAGATAAAGCAATTCAAGTCAAACTACAAAAGACACACCACCAAGTGCCAGGGTCCCAGTAATGATCCAAGAAGATCACAAAATAAAGATTAGAAGGAAGATATCAGAGTTATCCACAAGCCCCAACATGTAGGAATAGCTACAAAAAGCAAAAAGATTCTGGATTTTACTGTGAAAAGGACTGGTATATCCTAAGTAAGAAATAGTCTTGGCTCTGGCCTCAGATTCTCCCCAGAGAGGGAATAACGTGGGTAATAGACACAGGCACAAGGCAAATGCTCCTTGTTAAAGAGCAGAAGGTTAAAAGCTCCTGCCATTGCCTTACTGCCCTCAGATTTCTTCCCACTAACTCATGGGGCATTGGAAACTTCTATAGTTCTGCATTTTGGGGTGAGGGGTAGGAAGGCTGATAGTTTCTTTTTCACTAATGCTGCAGGAAGCACATAGAGTAGGATGTGAAAGGTGTGATGGACTTAAGAAATAATCTCACCCCAAAGCTCACTTTAGACATGGAAAACTGAGAAACGAAGAGTGAGATGAAATTGTCCGCGGCATAGAGCGTAAAACATTAGAGCAATTGAAGTTGGTTTATTACCTACTCAACAACAGGTGTAGCGTTAGGCCCACTGTGGTTACCCCACTTAATGTTCAGCCTGACTCCACAGGTAGGGCTTTACGTCGTCACAAGTAAAGTGGGGGGATTGATCAGTTTTCTTCAGATTGTACAGTTAGTGAACAACAGTAGAGCCAGGAGTCATACTTAAGGCTAAGAGAAGGCAACACCAAGGATGTGGATCAAATTCATCCAAGTTTTAAAGAGCTGGCAATCAGCACATTTTCAGTGATACAGGCGAAAGGCCTATATGCCTCTGGCCAGAAAAGTTGTTTGAGAGAAAGCAGTGAAAAGACTTTGTGCAGGCATACTTGTGAGAAATGGAGGCAGACTCCCATATGGCTGGGTAGATTGCGGGCCTACAAACCCCCTGACCTAAGGTCAGCCCGGTCAGTTGCAGGTGTAAAAACCCCCTGACTTAAGGCCCACGTGGAAGCAGAGGTTTGCACACAAATTTCTGTATACCCTAGAAGTTTCTTAACTATGCCTTGTTTCAAGGATCAAAGTAACAGCCTCCAAACAGCAAGTTCAGCAAGGGCAGGTATTCAATCTACCTTGTTCCTCCATAGTCTCAGGCTTTATCAGATACGAACAAAAAAAGTAATGACTGATAACATGTTCTCCATTAAGTTATGATAAACCAAGTTATGTTGAAAGGGTTATATATGTTGGGTGGATTATCAGATTACCAGGGAGGAGCTACTTACGAGGCGGGTGGTCACAAGATCTTTAAATGGATTAATGAAGTCACTGATGTCCAATGCGCATGTGCAGAGGGATTGTAATGAATATTAATAAGGCCATTGCTGTATAGTGCACATGCACAAAATTAATTATATAAACCAACAGTGAATTAAGAAAGCTGGCCATTTTGCCTGAGCAAGCAGAAGGTCACCTTTATTTAAAACACAATTTCAATAAGCCTGCTTATTCTTTGCAACATTGTTTTTCTGTGAGACCCTAACAGCAACACCCTTATGGCAACACAGTGACATTTTTTCCTCAAACTCTTATAAACAACCTGTACTGACTAAACATGTGCAAAATCAGATCCTCCAGTGTTGCTGTGTGTTCTTCTTGTCATTCATGCTCTTTGCTCTGTTTTTTATCCATCAAGAGGGTTTCCATCCATTCTTGTATATGTTGAAGTTTCGTCCATTTCTAGCAAGGGCTCTGGCCCTTCTCACAGAATCACTCGTGCCTGGGCTCAGAGCACTGTGCGTTGACTGGAGAAATCATTAAAAGCAGCAGCTCCACCTCATGGACTTTATAATCCATCTCTCTTGTCCTTAGAGTTGGACCAGAAAGATGTTTACAGAAACACTGGAGGCTATCAAGTATAGTCTGTGACTTCTATCCCCCTCCACCCTTCCCCACCAAGCTTCAGAATCTGTAATCTTCAGAAGGACTCAGCTGCCCAACACAGTGAGACTGTTTAAAAAAAAAAAAAAAAAGAAGCTGTAATGTGATCTATTCAGATAGCTGGACCCCTCCCATCCTGCAGATAGGCAGGCTGAAGCTCAGACGCTTGTGGTGCCCCGCTGGGTCAGGCTCTCCAGGAGAGTATCCCAAGACATAGCCAAATAGCAACAACCACAGGCCCAGGTAGAGAAGGACCTGTATGTGAATACAAACTTGCATTTTTGAGGACACACTATGTTCCAAACACTGGGTTATGAAGTTTACGAATTAAATTTAGCTTATTTATAGCAACAACTGTATCAAGAAGAAAATTATAACTGGGCTCTTACTATGTTCTAAGCACTATTAGAAATGTTAAACGGGTATTGATTTGTATAATATGAGAGTTAAATGCCTTTAAAAACAGATCAGTAACTTTTAAAATCGTCCAAGTGCCAAAGTCACGTAACCGACACGCAGCAGCACAGTTTTCCCTTCGTCCCTTGTCCCAGTGAATCTGCTTCAGAATCCTGTCTAACTAGGGCTTGCATTTTATGTTACCTGGGATTGGTATCAGAATGGATTATGTTCTGACAGACAAAAGGTTAAGTCTTGTCAGTAGCCGTCACAAAAATCATAGAAAGTGACCATTCAAGAAACTGTAATGTGGCTCCGCACCTGGAGCGCAGCGGTTATGGTGCCAGCCACACACCGAGGCTAGCGGGATGGAGCCCAGCCTGGGCCAGCTAACCAGCGACAACTGCAACAACAACAACAGAACAGCCAGCTGTTGTGGCGGGCACCAGTAAGTCCCAGCTACAAAGAGGCCCAGGAGTTTGAGGTTGCTGTGAACTGTGATGCCACAGCACTCTACCGAGGGCAATATGGTGAAACTCTGTCTTAAAAATAAAAAAAAGAAAAAGAAGCTGTAATGTGATCTATTCCAACTTCTCGACCCCTTCCATTTTGCAGATAGGCAGGCTGTAATCCTGACAGGGATATGGCTGTACCCATATAGCTAGTTAATGGCCAAGTCAGTGTTCAAATTCAGTTCTATTTCCCATTTCCACATCCTTCCAGGGTAATCGAGGTCTCTTGGAATGTAATAACACTGCCTTTGTCAATTACAGAAAACAAACAAACAAAACAGAAAGCCAAACAAGCAAAATCTGGGAAGCTTCAAAGGATCCACATTGACTATATAAAATACTACTTTGATCATGGCCAAATATTCAATGCCAGCATCCTAGGTGCAAACCCTACAGTGCTTCTCTGTTGCCTGCTGAAAAATATTCACATTCCATATTGTTTTTAGATGCCTCTGAAATATGTCAGACCTTGGCTTACCTGTCAGCCTTACACTACCATGGCACTTCACCTCGAAATAAATGTATTGGTTTCACTTGCAATTATCCAACCCATTCCCCAACTGTTCTTAAATTTTCCCTTCCTCCATATCCCATTGAAATTTCATATCCGAATGACTCATGTTCTCATTCATATACATTATATATAATATTTTAGAGATAGCGTCTCAATCTGCCTCCCAGGCGAGAGTGCAATGACATAGCTCACTGTAACCTCAAACTCCTGAGCTTAAGTGAGCCTTGCCACCTTAGCCTCCCTAGTAGCTAGGGACTACAAGCAACTGTCACCATTTCTGGCTAAGTTTTATGATTATTAATTTTTGTAGAGAGAGGGTCTTGCTATGTTGCCCAGGTTATTTTAAAAAATGGATACATATATATGAATCTTTTCAGTTGTATGTATTCTACATAGGCCTATTTTAGAATAGTGCTCACTCAAAGTTCACTTAGAGAACAAAGAGATCTGGTGTTAGGACACATAATACAGAAGACACAATGTAAATTCTTGTGCCCAACTATAATTACTTATCCAATTATGTAGCATATTGTTTATGCATGGAAATTCCTACTCCCTAATGGATACTAAAAGAAACCAAAAAAAACCTTCAAATGTAGAGATGTGCATATAATCCAAAAGAATCTGTACAGTTTTTCATTTTCTGTCTATTCTGAATGATACTAAAGTGACGGGAAATGTATGCCGCTCTCTCCTACAGTAAGCGCAGGTTTCTGAGAAAGCTCTATTTCTTAGGAGTGCTCATTACCCATTTTTATGTAAGCAAAGAAAACTATAGCTCTTGCCACTAAAATTCAAAGCGCTATACACAAGACATAGTGAAGGCCAGGAAGATTCAGAGAAAATCTACCGCAGTCTGAGCAGTAGACAATGATACTTTCAACAAATTACTTTAATTGGTCGCCTACAGTAGCAGAAGGAAGTAGCTGTGTGCATATTGGTGTTCCGTGGGAGAAGAACTGAAAGCAGCTCAGAGATTACACAGGAAATCTGCTGTAAATCAAATGTTCTACAGAGCCCCGTCTGTACCGTGTTACCTAATTGCCATGCAATTTTATATCCAAATCACTTTGTTGTCTTATTACTTGTTTAAAAAAATACTTGCAGAATGCATTTAATTAAATATATTCTTCTATAATGTTTTAGGAGAATTCACGTTAATAGGACACAATATCAACTGATTAATATGATCAAACATTCTTACCTACACAATTTGTAACAGCCGAATAAATTTATCCAAACTACAGCAATTTGTGCAATTTAAAAGGCTAGGGAAGGCCTCAAGAGGTCACGTAATCATGAAAGCTCATAATTTCAGTGAGGACTAAGGTCTTTTACTCATCAGTGATTTTTTTATGTTTTCTATAATGAACCTATAACAATTTTGAAATAAGAAGAAACCTTGTTATTTTTAGATCTTTTAAGGGCTTTGAAAAAGTAAAGTTTAAGTTCTACCAGGAAATAGAAGGCGATCATCGGATGCAGCTAGGAAAGGCTTTATGGGTAAGAATGTGCACCGGCCGGAGCTCCAGCCACAGGAACACATTTTAGGAGGAAGCGATAGTGTCGGCAAACATCCGATATTATGTATTTAAGTGAGTAAGTTAATGAACAAAGTTCTGGACAGTAATGGTCTGTTTTCGTAAAAGCATTCATAGTGTGCATAATTGGGAGAATGATGTAGAAATGTTTTTGAAAACTTAATATCTTTAAAGTAGGCCTTCCGCTCACTATGTTCATACATGCTGAAGAGTCTGAGGTAATCTGAGAGAGAGGTAAGATTTTGTCTAGTTTACAGATCGAGAAATGAATACTATAGAGGTTTTAATTATGTATTTGCTCATTCATTCAAAAAAACTTTCCTGAGAACCTACATTGTGGCAGGTGTCCTATGTTGAGTGCTAGAGAATCTGAAAGAAACTCAGCTGGTCATCTCTCCTGTCATGAGAAAGTCCCTGCTTCAGGCAAGAGAGTTTCTGGGGGACCCCTGAGAACCTTCACTTCTGCCCAGTTTCCATACATTTCTGCTGCCTAAGGATCACACAGACACCAGCAAAGGGAAATCCCGGCAGTGGAGCCTGAGGATGGAGGGGAGTGTGTGGGAAGACGGAGTGCGGGCAGGGAAGCTCCTTGGAGGGCCTTCCAGGTCCTCTTGATAATTCGGAACTTTAGCTTCCAGAACAGTCATTAAAAGCCATTAAGAGAGGTTGAGGCAGTGGAGACAGGATGAGATTCCTGTTTCTGCAAAGGATTCCTTGTTTGTGGCCTGGAGAGTGGACTGGGAAGAGGTCACATCCTAGAAAACAACTGAAAGGCTGAGCAGCAGCTGAGAATTAACGGTGGCTTGATCCAGGATGACAGCATGGGACTTAGCCTAGTTTCTCCAGCTAGCAAATGGCAGGTGTGTTGTGTGAATCCAGAATCTTCTGGCCACATCATCAGTGTTCTCTTCCTTTGTATCTGAAGGACCATTCAGGGTCAGCGACAGCAGTGACACCTGAGAAATTATTAGAAATTCAGGCTCTCGGGCTTCTGCCAGACCTGCTAAACCAGAGTCTGCACCTCAGCAAGATTCACAGGTGACCCATATTATATTAAAATATGTCATGCACATAAAATGGCTACATTGCATCTTACAAATGTAATGTGTGCTTTTTGAGTGACAAAATTTAGCAAGGAAATCCCACTTCTCTCCCAAGACAGTCTAATATTCTTATTAAGACATGCATATTGGCTCGGCGCCTGTGGCTCAAGTGGCTAAGGCACCAGCCACATACACCTAAGGTTGTGGGTTCAAATCCAGCTCGGACCTGCCAAATAATGACGGCTGCAACCAAGAAATAGCCGGGCGTTGTGGCGGGCGCCTGTGGTCCCAGCTACTTGGGAGGCAGAGGCAGGAGACTCACTTGAGCCCAGGAGTTGGAGGTTGCTATGAGCTGTAATGCCATGGCACTCTACGCAGGGGGATAGCTTGGGGCTCTGTCTCAAAAAAAAAAAAAAAAAATGCATATTGATAAAAATGCCAAAATAAAAAGATACAAATTCATTAATAGCCATCCTAGGCTAAAATAAAATTCAGGTGATTTTAATGACCATAAGCTCTGTTATGATAAGTTTCTCAGTTTTATTTACCTTTAGTCCATGACTGCCACACCCTTAGAAGAAAGGAAGGTGGATTGTTCAACTATTTCACTGATTATAAAAACTTCTTTATGAAGTTGGCAAAGGATAATAATAATCATAAGAAGAATGTCAAGAAGGAGAAAATGTGTGGATGAAAGGTCATCTTTATACATTAAGTGCTGACAATTTAAGTCTTACATTAATTCAGTGTGTTGTTTTTATCAAAAGGAGTAAGATATCAGGCAATTTCCAACTTTCACATTATGATACAGACTCACAAACCAAACAAAAGATTTATAGATTCTTACAGGCGTTCCATTCCTAGTTAACTCAAAACCAACTATGAGGGCAGTGCCTGTGGCTCAAGGAGTAGGGCACTGGCCCCATAAACTGGAGGTGGCGGGTTCAAACCTGGCCCCAGCCAAAAACTGCAAATAAAAAAATAAAGATGTATGTTAAAAACAAACAAACAAACAAACAAAAAAACTACTACTATGAAACCCCTAATGACAGTTTTGTTCAGGGTTGCTTTGTTATAAAGTTGATGAGAAAAAATAATTGATTTCAGCTGGGGCTGCTGTTTGTGTGGCATGGGCATGTCTCCTGGTGTCTGGGTTTTCTGTAGGTGTTCAGGGTTCCTCCCACAGCCCACAGATGCACCCCTTAGGGTCAGTGAGGTTTCTGAGTGACCCCAGTCTGAGTGAGGGTGTGTGCGTGAGTGTGACCTGGGATGGAAGGACATCTTGCCCAAGATTGGTCCCCCATTGCACCCTGAGCTGCCAATAGGTTCTTGCTACCTGTAACCCTGTACTGAAATAAAGGGGTTGAAAAATAAATGAATGAATAAGAATTATTGTAAAATATGGCTCAGTGCCTGTAGCTCAGAAGCTAGGGTGCCAGCCACATACACCGGCTAGTAGTTCAAATCCAGCCTGGGCAAACAACAATGACAACTACAACAACAACAAAAAATAGCCAGGTATTGTGATGGGCACCTATAGTCCCAGCTACTTGGGAGGCTGAGGCAAGAGAATTATTTAAGCCCAAGAATTTGGTGTTGCTGTGAGCTGTGATGCCACAGCACTCTACTGAGGGCAACAAAGTGAGACTCTGTCAAAAAAAAAAAGAATTATTGTAAAATAAAAATTTATAATGCATACAATAATCACACAAATGCATCACAGTAATTGATGTGGGAAGAAAGTCCTTAAAAGAGGCCTGTGTCTTTGTGATTGTTTCTGAACAATGGTGAGGGGAGGGCTCCTTACAACCTTTGCTTTGAAAACATTTATTGCTTGATTTAACTCACCAGCATTTTGGTAAGCATTTAACTTACCATCACTCAGTGATTCATCAAAAATTGAGCAAACAATCATTTTGCTTGTTTTTATTAATCTTTCTTAGACACATACCTCACATTTATTTCACTGTTTAATACTAGTAGTGTTTTAAGGTCTTTATTGCGAAGTTTGGTAATGTTTTTGGGACCAGAAATATGCCGTAGGGACTTACCTCTTGTTTACATCAGTCTAGAGTAAAGATGTTTTTGCTGTGGGTCATCTCAGTCACAGTTTCAGTTTTCAAGGTGATTTTAATGATGTTATATGAGGACTTAATGTACAAAATGTAAAAGAATGAAAGTTAGTGACTGTTCATGGGTAATTTAAACAAATTAATATAGAGGGTTCATTTTCCAACTAATATATATGGAGGCATTATATTGAATAATGAAACAAACCCTGTCCTCAATAGATACTGTTTTAGAAAGAAAAAAGTAACATAGTTGCTAGTGATTGTATTAGGTTCAAGCATTACAGGTAACATTTAAGACCTTGAATTTTAATAGATATAAATAAGAAGTATGTGCATTTCAAGTAAGCACGAAAAACAGAGAAATACAACATATCCATGATGACAAAGTAGAAAAATCATCAAACAATTATAGTTAACAATTATTTTTTGTCATTCACCTTTCTTCATCACTGACATTTTATTGCTATTTTCTCTTCTAAGAATCATTATATTTAAGCTTTACAACACCCTATTTTATCTTTTCCATTTTATAGATAAAGAAACTCATGAAGCAAAGTACAGTAACTCATGGGAGGCCACACAGCCACTATGTGGGCAAGTAGAACTAGCCCATTTCTGTCTCACTGGAAACCCTATGCCCACCCATATCTGTAATAAGCTATATTAATGGTATGCATATCAGCAAATAACAGAAAATGAGGGTAAGAAGATCAGTTCCTAGTTTTGAAATGTCCTCATTCATCTGAGTTATTTATATGAGTGACATTATGGGAGTTATGCAAAGACATTACCATCTCCATCCTTTTCAGCCATATCTTGTCCCTACAGATGTTTCCATTCTCTATTGCATTTATGCCAGTGAAGTATAGTATCAAGTATATGATTTTCTCATACCAGTTTATGGACATAAACAAGCCGTTCAATAAATAAGTGTTGAATGAAATTTGAAAGGGAATGGAATCATCCATTTACATGTCATTATTTTCATAAAGATTACCCCAGGGAAAAATACTGACTTTATATTAAAGAAAACCCTCCGTGTTCTAAGGCATCACATCCCTACCTGTTAATAATTGTATTTTCTGAGAATTAACATACATGGTGATCAACAAAACATTTATGTACTGCAAATTCAATAGGAAACAACCGGATAACAGCCTAAAATCTCTTTGAAAAACCAACTCCCACATCTGTAGTTCCTAGCTCCTCCTAGGAAAACAGTTCTGTGGCCTTCTGTTGAATACTTTGCAAATTAAGCCCTGCCAGTATTCTAAGCTCTTCCGTAATCACAGCTTACTGCTCTTTCAGGGATTTCTATGTCATACAGATACAGAATCTCATATAGGTATGTGTAAATAGTTGATTTTGGTCTCTATTGTCAGTAAAGACTAAATGAGTGGTTGCAGTTAGGAAAGAGATCAGCTGAGATTTGGAATCATCTTTGTAACTTTTGCATATTACACTTGTTCCTATCTGTGTCGTAAAGATCAGTGTTTTCTATAAGATACAAACCAATGTGCCTAAATTAACAATTCTGGAAAAATGATTCAGAATCTAAATGTCACCGAAATGTGCACTACATGCTTAGATACGTAAATATCATGGTGGTCAACCTGAATAAAGTGGAGATGTATTGGAAAAAAAAAGAAAAACCAACTCCCAATTGTCTTTTTAAATTCACAGTAAGCCATAAAGTTTGAAGAGGAGATAGAAAATCAAAACACAACATGCAACTCTTTATGCTCAGGTGCCAAATTCACACCCATTCTCTAATGTGGTTCACATACTCTGTAAGTCCTGAGCTGCCTAACATTACAAGCATTCAGATTTTTTTCTCTGTAGATGAAAATATACATTGTAGGAGACTCCAACATCCGAGCAAGATGATCTGCAGCTGAGGCGTGGACCTCGGGCCATTCGTCCACAGGAGTTCCTTGTGGGAGGAGCCCTGCCCTCAGCCCGTAGTTATTATTAATTACTGCCTTCACCTGTATCATTCCGTTTCAATAAGACTGGTGCGGAGGTTGCTCAGGGCTACCCAGAAAGTAAGGGCTATCCCACCTTCCACAAGCTTGTACTTGTACTTCTAATCCGCTTCTCGCTTGGTTTCTTCCGGCGATAACAGGAGGGCCACAGGAGCCCGATGGGTCGCGACATATACCTTTATTGAACCTAACTTTTATAGGAGTCTCATAGTAGCAGAATTACAGCAGGGAGTCAAAATAGTCACAGAAGTCTAGATTTTCTTGGCTGCTTGGCATAACCTGCACCTTGGGGATCAGACTTATACAAGAAAGGAGGGGCCTCATAGAGATTTCCCTAATGTGGTTCCTTCAATTTTATCTCTCCTCCCAGCACAATCATCCTTCTTGGGCATATGCTCAGTGGACAGAATGAAATTAATATCAAAGGACACAGGGGCTGTCATACCCTGACTGCAGTGGCTGCTACTGTAAATGGGCAGGTCTCAGAGCACAGCTGTGCAGTCAACAGCCTGGGATTGAACTCAGGCTCTACAGTGGACCAGCTGGGTGACTTTGAAACAGTAACTACTAACTACTTTCCTTTGTACCACAGGTTCCTTATTAGTAAAATGGGGAATAATTCTAGGCTCTCCCTCGTAGGATTCCTGGGAACATCAAATTGATTAATACGTGGAAATCACTCAAAACAATTCTTGGTCCACACTGATCCTGTCTCACAATGGGTATTTGTAACTGACCCTTTTGATACTTTGTTCATCATGGTATTTTTAAATATCCCACTAAAATATTATTTATCCTTATTGCTGAGTGTTTTGGCTCTCCCTTAAATTTTGCACCCAAGGTGAGGGCTTTACCTGTTTCATACAAATCCTGGCCCTGTCTGCAAATTGCTATGATTATTGGCATACTTGATGCCCTGGGTCAAATTTGGAAAACGCTTACTTCTTTTGTAACCATTTCACTTATGAAATATATAGTACATGTGGAGAATATATATTTTAAAAATGTATATATCCTGGTTCTTTAATGCAAAGCAAATAAACGTTGGCTTGGCCACCATCCACGTCAAATAAAGTATGGCAGCATCCAATGACTCCTCCTGATAACAATTCTTTTCTTCTTCTAAAAGGTTGACTCCTTTCCTGATCTCTGTGGTAACTGCTCCCATGATGTATTTTATTTCTGGCCATCTAAACATGCAATCACAAATGTGATAATTTTCTTGAACGTACTTTAAAAATGCTTACAGACAGAAGGATGCCCATGAGATGTGGATTCTTTCATGTCTAGTTACTTTCACCCAGCATTAGCCTTGTGAGATTTACCCACGTTGTTGGTTATAGCTGCAGTTTGATCAATTTCTTTCCTGAATAGTAACCTGGTCTATCAATATACCACAGTGTATCCAGTCTATCCCTCATGAATTGTGGACATCCTTTCAATTTTTGGCTGTTACTACAATACTGGTAGAACCACTCTCGTATAAGTTTCTTGGGTCACACATGTGGTCCCATTTATATTAGGCTTGTGTTTGAGAGTAGAATTGGTATTCATATTGATTTTCCAACATGTTTTTTTTTTCTGTTTTTTACCTACTCAAATCATTTGTTAATTCTAATCATTTATCTGGAGATTAGTTTGTATTCTCTACATACCTAATCATGTCAACGGCAGTTAATGACATTCAAATTTCTTCCTTCCAAATCTTTCAACATTTCATTATTTATTTATATATTACAATAGGTCCGCCACCCCCAACACAGTATTGCATATACATGTCTGCACTGAGTTCCCGGTTTCTGAAAGAAAACTTTCAGTTTTCAGTATTAGTTGAGTTCTTTGCTATATGATTTATATAAGGGCCATTTGTTAGATTAAGGAAAATCCTTAATATTTTTAAATACACACATGTACATATCAAAGACTATTTTATTATATCAAATAATTTTTCTCTGTGAGATGGTCATATGAGGAAAAAATGATTGAACAATATCAATCATTTCCTGACGTTAAAACAAACTTATTTTTTGGAGTAAACCCAAATTGGACATAAACTGTCATCCTTTAATATATGCTGAAATACTTTGCTAATTTTTACTGAGGACTTTTGCAACTATATTTAATGAGGAGATTACCTGCTTGTAATTTTTCTTTATTGTAATTTTCATGTCTAGCTGGATATTGAAGCTGGTATGAACTATTAAGACCTGTTTTAGACTGGGAATTCTTTATTCTCTAAAAGTTTTTGTGTTAACTTGTATATTCATTTATTCTTAAACAGTTGGTATGATTTACCAGTGAAGATATCTTTGTCTGTAGTTTCTTAGAGAAAAATCTTATGTCATGGATTTATATTTTTTCTTTAAACATCATATTTTTTGAAATTCTTTCTTAGTATTGATAATTTTTTTTGAAAAGTTTCTCCATTTTATATAACTCTTCAAATTTATTGTTACTGTAGTGGGTTCACAATAAATTTTCAAAATCCCTAAAAAGCTAGGATGAAGTCCTAACCATCAGTACCTGGGAATATGAACTCATTTAGAAAAGGGTTTTTGCAGACGTAACTAAGAGAAGGATCTCGAGCTGATACTATCCTAGATTCACCGGGTGGGCTAGCTCTCCAGTGATGCACCCTCTCTTAGGAAGAGGAGAATAAAAAAGAGGACAAGGAAATGTACGGGCAAAGTCATGTGAAGACAGGGACAGAGTTTGGAGTTGTGCTGCTTCAGGCCAACAAACAGCAAGTCTTGACAGCAGCCCCAGAAACTGGGAGACTGTCTGGAAGGACCTCTCCCTTAGAGCCTTCAGAAGGAACCAGCCTTCCTACCACCTCAAGTTCAGACTTCTGTCCTTCTGAGCTGTACAATGACAAATTTCTGTTGTTTTAAGCCATTCACTTTGTATTAATTTGCTATGGCAGTCCTAGGAAACGAATACAGTCATAAAGTCACTCCTAACATTTTTATTCATTTTCACATGCTATCTTGGGACTTTTTGTTTGTTTTGATGCTGACTCTAGCTCTTCCCTCTCTTATTTCCTTCTTCCTTATTTTCTTTTTTGCACTTCATTATAGTCATAGGAGGGGGTTACTCATTTTACTCTTTTTAAAGGATACAATTTTGCCTCGGCTGATCTCTTCTATTAAATGCTCATTTTCCATTTTCTTAATTCCCTGCATTCTCTCCACTCTTTCCTTTCTTCTCCTTTTTGTTTTATTGTTTACCCTTTCTCTGACTTCTTAAAGTGAATGTCTAACATTCCTTTTACTTGTGTATTTATAGTTACAAGCCTCCTTTCACACCCATTTTTTCCCTCAGAATCATCAACTTAAACTGCTTTTTCATATGAAATGTTGTCTTTGACCAGTGGATTATTTCTTACGCATATGTTTCTTTTTTTCTTTTTTTGGCTGGGGCTGGGTTTTGAACCCACCACCCTTGGCATATGGGGGCAGCACCCTACTCCTTGAGCCATAGGCGCCGCCCACCCATACATTTGTTCAATTCCAAACATGGGAATTTTCTAGTGATTTTTTGTTTTTACTTGGTTAATTGTATTGTGACCAAAGAATATACTCAGTATTATTTTAGTTCTTGGAAATATTTTCAGATTTTCTTTAGAGTTCAGCATATGATCTTTTAAAAACATTACATGTTTCATTTTGTAAAGAATATTCTGTGGATTTGCACTATACCACACATTTCCAATCTGAGTGTGTTGTTCAAATGTTTTATAATTCTGTATCTTTTTGATTTTCTATTGCCCTCTTCTTTGATCAGTTAGTAAGAGATATGTGGATTTATTATTTTTTCCATAAAGTTGTGCTGATTTTTGCTTAATATTTCTTTTTTCATTTGTCTGTCCATCAACACTTCGGTTGTTTCTATATACTGTGTATTTCTTGAGAGTGTGTCTATTTTTGTTACCCCCTTACTAGTTCCAATGCAGGATAGTCAGAAAATCTGTCCTCTTTTGTGAGGACTACAGTCCAAATCCTCATTCCAGTGCATGCAGACTGTCAAGAGTGCCACTCAGCCTTTAAACTATCAGTTGTTTTTTCTGAAATAACAATAACCCAAGGGCTTTCATCCTCACTGGCCCATGACCTACTCATCTTCATTGTTTCATTAGTCCTAAAATAAAGGCTTCAAAAATTATTTTGCTTTTGTCATCGAAGCTTTTCTTCTTGTCTTTGGTGGGAGAATTGCTACAAATTACCCCCCCTCCCCCCGATGTTTTCAGAAGTAGAATTACTTTTCCTATATAAACCCATTATAACACATAAGGAAAAATACCTATAGAGTTTAAAGCCACTGAAACTGAATCCAATTTCTTAAGGACTGTTTGTTTAACAGAAAAATTCGAACTTAATTAGAAAAGCCTTTCCACAAACGTAAAACCACTCAAAACTATCCAATCTCAAAAGGTTCAGGCAAATATTAGGAAAGAGATAAGTCATTTGAAGTTTTTTATCCAAGTTCATTTTCAGTTCTATTTTACTATTTGCACTGTTACTATTATAATTGATGTCAAGAGCCTGGTGCTATACTAGGCATAGATATAATGACTATGTGAACAAAGTAGCAAAGCCTTTGTTCTAAAGAAGCCTAGAAAGAAGTGGGCAAGATGCCTAGGATTAAATTAGGTAATGGGTGAGAAGTTCTTAACACAATTCCTGGCATATTGTACATGCTAAAATGGTGTTTCTATATGTTTCTACATGATAATATAGTCATTTCCAAACAGCTCACAATTCCTAGGCCTTTGTGAGCCTTGCCTTCTACTTAGTAGATTTACAGAAGTGTAAACAGTGTGCAAACTGACTAGGCATGGGGGGGTTTATATGTCATCATGTGTTTTGATTGCGGAACTTTTATTAACTTTGTTTACTTGGTTCAGAATATATGCAATTGTCTGAAGGTTTGGGTTTCCCCAAATTCATGTGTTGAGATTCTAACCCCTAACATGATGATAGGTCCTTTGGGGAGGTTATTAGGTCATAAAAGGGCAGCACCCTCATGAATGAGATTAGTGCCTTTTTGATGAGGCCCCAGACAGCTGTCTTGCGCTTCCACCATGTAAAGACACAGTGAGAAAATGTTACCTTTGAACCAGAAAACAGACTCTTGGGCTTCTTAGTCTCAAGAACTATAAAAGATTTATGTTGTTTATAAGGTACTCATATACGCAATTTTTTTGGGCCTAAAGAGATATGGGCGGCCATTCTGACGGTGTAGAGGCCAGCCATGTTTTTGTCTTGCTTCAAGCTCCACAACACTTCCATGGGCCAAGGCCAGAAATAGAAATGAAGAGGCCGTTGATGGAGGGGCTAAAATTTTCAGTGAGTGAAGGGGCTTATGGGCCATCAAAAGATGGTAATGACAAGAAAGTAAGTAGTAAATTCATGAATCTTGGAGAAGGGAGGAGAAACATTTTGAGAAAAAGTAATGAGTGGTAAGAAAGACATCAAAAATACTTCGAGGCTCTGAGGTACAAGTGAAAATATTGTCTGATTGACTGCATGAGAAAAGGTGTTCTCAGGGAACAGTTAATCCTTGGTGAAAGTATAATGGTGAAAGGAACATGGAGAAGAGGAGGAGGATTTCGCAGAGACGGTACAATGATTTCAAGATAGTTCTGTGGCAAGAAAGCTTGTGCAGAAAATTGAAACAAATTAGTCCTTGCTTCCTTTCAAACTACATATGATATTATTGACCAGGGACAGCTGCATGTGACTTTTTTCCATTTAAAAGAGATTATTCTCTCGAATAATTTTATGTCTAGTGAATGTAGATTGTTTAAATTTATCATTGAAATCTAGGTTCAGGGTTATAAGGAGCATCTAGACTAGATCTAGAGCTTTTTCCATTAGCTGGTTTGATTTCTGTTTAGGCCCTGTGGGCAAGAGGTATGTTTTTACTTGTATGTTGGATGGTTATGTTGATAGGACAGGAAATTGCGCATATGTAAACCTGGAATGAGGTATATGTGATTTTGTGTGTGTGTATGTGTCTGTTCTCATTCATGCCTTTAAAAGGAAACATTTGTTTTGTTGGCTGTATATAGTTGATAATTGAGCGACATGACTGTGAACTGCTGAGGTCAGCTCCACACTGACACCTGGATTTTCTGCTGCTTCTGCCACCCCTGAGACAGCAAAACCAGCCCTTTCTCTTCCTCCTATTCCTCAGCCTCTTCAATAGCCTTTATGACGAGCCACTTCCACTTAACGAAGAGTAAATACATTTCTTCTTTCTTATGATATACTAATCACATTTTCTTTTCTCCAGTTTACTTTATTATAAAACTATGGTATATAATACATATAACATACAACATTTGTGTTACTTGGCAGTTTATATTAACAGTGAGGCTTCAGCTCAATAGTAATTAAACTCTATCAGTAATTAAACTCTGAGGAAGTAAAATGTTCTATGCATATTTTCAACTGTGCTGGGGTCACTATAGTTTTCATTTTCTTCTTTTCACTTCCTTCTGAGAATAGCGTCCTCCTCCATGGACAACTACTCTCCCCCATGCCTGTTTCCTGAGGGTTTCTAGTGGGGTTGCCTATTATTGCATTGAGCCTCTCAGGTCACAGATATTGGACTGGGCTCACCAAAGTGTCCAGTTCTCATGGTCTAGCGATTGATTGGGAAATATGCATATAATTTAAGTCAGAGCATCCTAAGGACCTAATCCTACAATTTTTATACATAGATGTTAGGAAACACACAACTATTGCTTCTCTCTGGGTTGTAATTGTGACTGACCTGAATGAATGTGGGGTTATCTATAGCTGTGCTCCTAACTTGCCATCATGGAAAATGTCTTTATGGAGTGAAAGAGAGCAAATATATAAATAGAGTTGAAAAATGGGAAAAAATACTGGTGGTATTATTTTTCTCCATGGTTTCAAAGATACCTAAGACCATCCACCTCTTTTTATGGCTCAGAATTGACAAAGGGTCTTGGGCTATGTGATAAATGGGGTTCTTGTTAAAAATCCAGAAAGGTAGGATACGAGAGAAAGTAACAGCAAGGAGGAATGTAAAAAGTATTGGCCGAAATTCTAGTTGGGGCTGTATAATGTTTTACATAAATACGGGTCAATCACTTAGCCTTTCCAAGACCGAGTACTCTCCTCTGCAGAATGACAAACTTAGCTTCAACTCTTTCTAAGATTCTTAAACTGTAACTGTACATGCCCTAAACTAATCACACTTTGAAATAAATGCTCCATCTGTGAGTAGGTAGGTGCTTAATAATTTTTCATGATAAAATTTTATTTTTAGTTTCCTTTCCTGTGCTTTTAAACTTTCTGTTAAAAGAAAAAAAAGTGTGATGCTGCTAGATTAATCCAGTGGAATGTAAATGTAATCAGTGACTAAATCAAACGTGTCTGTAGTCCACAACATTCCCAAAGCGAAAACAAAATTATAGATCTTTCTAATTTGAACCAGCTGAAGTAAGTGCTGATTTTTATAGTTTCAATGAAATAGTGAATTGTCAGAATTGATTGTCTCTGCAGATTATAATGCTGAGCACTTATGTGCCTAGCCACACAGCAGCCCCTACCCTCATGTAGAGGATCCTGGAGCCTGGCATTGGCAATGCCCCTGTTTTCCTTCCAATGAGGTCTCAACCTGCTAACTCAGTTGCTCAGATCAAACTCATGCACTTTGGTTTATCATAGCTGCCAAATGAGATAACCTGTAGGGGCTGCATGGATTTTTGTGTTGGGGTTTTTTTCAAGACTGTATCCAGGTTCATGAGAAAGGATGCTATGAAAAATAAGCCACGTTTGCCAAGGACACCAGCCTGGAAAATGTGCCTTCTGTGACATTCCAGTTGCTAAACTTAATTTTGTATTCCAAATGTTATTTGCCTTTTAATAGAAATGTTTTAATTCAATTTTTGAATTACAAGATTGAGCCTATGATATGAATATAACAGGCCTCCCTCCTGGCTGCCACATTTGGGGAGCAGGTTGATTTCTCCATAATTCTTCACGTCCACCCATCTATTTTACTTACTGGCCACTCCGAGACAGCATGGATTTAAAGGCCCAGTGTCTTTCACAACTCTGATTTGCTCCCCGCATGAAACATCACTTCCACTGCTTGGAAATTCTATTCTAGACTTTGAGTCCATGATTTCTGTGTGGGATGTAAAGTTGACAAAACACGTACTTTTTCCTGATGCAAATTCTACATTCGTTGACTTTCAGGTAGTCAGACTGACACTGTTGAGGGCGTGTAAGACAGAAAATAACTCCCGTTAAATAAATGGGTAAGAAGTGCGTAGAGAGGCACAGATCTATTTTGTTAAATGGAATATTTAGAGACAGATGGTCCCGTTTTGTTTTGAAGGAGATTAAGAATAAAAATAAAGTGTTTAAAATTAGAGTGAATACACATTAGGAGGTCAAAGAAAGCTGACAATCTGCCAGTTGTGACAACATTTAATAATATTCAAATTAATTATAATATTGAAAATGGGAAATTCTGACTGCAAATGAATAATGAATAGCAAAACCAGATAGGGCTCCGAGGTGAAATGTGATTTTCATGAGGATGGGAACATTTAACATTTATACCGCAGTTCATATTCTCAAAGTCATATATCAGTGACTACTGTAAAATACATCTTTAATTTGAATTGATGAAATACTCTGTAGGGGTACGTTCAGATGGTAGTAGGCTCTGCTCTCCAAATAAAAGGAGAGAAAGACTGAAGAGATTTGAATAAAAAATGCTTAAAAACTGCTTATAAAAATGGAAGTCCAATGGCTCGGTATCCAATCACAGAAATGATTTCATTCTTGGTAGGTATGTCTTTGTTCTTCAGCCACATGAATATTCATAGGCTGCCACGACTCCTCATGTATTTAGAACTTAAGAGTAATCCTCATTCTGAATGCAAAAAGATTGATTTATAAATATGCACTGTAATCCTTAGATAGTACTTTAAATAAAAGCCCTTCAGATCATGTATTTTCTCCAAAACTCTCCTGTCTGTATCGCTTTTTCCATATCCTTGCCTCAATTGAACTTTAGCTAAAACTTTTGTTAAAGGCCACACTTGCTTAAAGATTTCAGTTTTAACCGTTTATTTCTCTGCTCTCTGTTCAGTCTACTAACATTGCTACAGAGAAACCCCTCGACAATTCTGTGGTGGAGACGTCATTCCTAGTAACGGGGTTTTAACAGGACCTCACTACCATCCCACCACTCTACCAGTGCTGACCAGGAATTGCATTCTCACCCCAGAGTAGGAGCAGCACGGACTCACAGGGCTCCATCCGTACCACCGTGCCAATCTTTTCCCTTCCTGCCACTGGAGAGGTAATGACCAGACCAAGTTGAGATGCCAATAAAATGCAGAACTGCCAGTATCCTACATTTCTAAATGATCCCGTAGATATCAGCTTCCCGCTAACCTGGAATATCTCCCTAGATTGTCGACATGACAGAGAAATGTTTTCGTTTTGTTTGAGAGGTATATTTGGAGGTCTTTTTTTGTTTGCCTCTTTTCTTAGCCTAATTAAGTCTGTGTTTGCTCCTGTAAACTCATCGTCTCTAAGGTCAGTGGGTCTCTCACTAGCACTCAACAGTCCTTAGGAAGAAGCCCCCTGCATTACCTCCGCAGCTTGTGGAAGCCCTGAGAACTCTTAGAACTTTCTTCAAGATGTCCTTTTGCTCTGATTCATTGTTTCTCAGCAGGTGACATTGGGACATAGAGAAAATAATGCCATCAGGCATGAATTCCTTTAATTTTCCCTTTCACAACTAAAGAATCATCCTCATTCATGCACAACTTTACTTCTCTTATTTTAATTTTACTAACAATTCTATTTCTCTGTAAAAGTATTCTCCAACCATATGAGCTCTAATTTTGCCCTTTCATCTGCTTCAAGCTCTCTATTTCTTATCTTTTCTTTATTCTATCCATAATTCTCTCCTTGCTCATTTCAATAGTCCTTATCTTAATGAATAACCATGATTAAGACTCTTTGATTTTTAAAAATGTACCCTCATTTTTAACTCATAATCCAGCTTACTCCTCTGCTTTTCAAAAATGTTTTCATTGGACAAGAGACATGAATAGAACCTTCTCCCAAGAAGACAGATGAATGGCCAACAAACATATGAAAAAATGCTCAGCATCCCTAATCATCAGAGAAATGCAAATCAAAACCATCCTGAGATATCACCTAACCCCAGTGAGAACAGCCCACATCACCAAGTATTGCAGATGTTGGTGTAGGTGTGGAGAGAAGGGAACACTTTATAGCTTCTTTGGAAAGAAGTGTGGAGAATCCTCAAAGAGCTAAAAGTAAACCTTCTATTCGACTGCACAGTCCCATTACTAGGTACCTACTCAGAGGAAAAAACTCATTTTGCCACAAGGATATTTGCACTAGGATGTTTACTGCAACTGTATTCACAATCACCAAACAATCCAAGTGTCTGTCAACTCACCAGTGGCTGAATAAAGTGCGGTATGTGTATACCATGGAATACTATTCAGCCATAAAGAAAGATGGAGACTACGTCTTTTGCATCAACTTGGATGGAGTTGGAGAACATCCTCCTGTGTAAAGTATCAAAAGAATAGAAAAGCAAGTATCCAATGTACTCGATACTAATATGAAACAAACACCAGCAACGATGCCTATCACGTGAGAGGAAAACACAACTGTGTTCAAGTTGGAGGGCAGAGGAGGAGGCCAGGGGCTTAGTGCGCCCTGATCAACCGGCACGATGTCTGGATGTCTGATACACCTGGGTGAAGGGTTCACTTAGACTTCACCTAACAAACACAATGCGACCTAATCATTTGTACCCTTTTATTAATCTAAGAAAAAAAGGAGGAGAAAAAGGCTTCCCTAAAGTATCTTTTAGATTTGCTCTCCATTTTACATGCACATGACCTCTCCTTTGCCATGAATTCTGTAATCTGGCTTCTATTTTTAAGGCTCCCCTGGAATTGCCTTAAAAAAACTGTAATGACCACTTAGTTGCTGGATCCAACCTTTCAAAATGATAAATTTGAACATTTCATTTTCTTGTTTAAACACATTTTCAGCTAGGAGCAGTGACTCATGCCTGTAATCCCAGCACTTTGGGAGGCAGAGGTAGGAGGATCTCTGGAACATAAAAGTTCAAGGCTGCAGTAAACTATGGTGAGGCCACTGCCCTCCATAGCAGGAAAACATAGCAGGAAAAACAAACAGTAAGTAAAAACATTCAATGTCATCCTAAGTCAGGGCTGCGTCTAAATGCTTTAGTATGGCTTATAGGACACTTTAGTGTCTGTTCCTTTTTTTTGTTCTCTTGTTTCTTTTTTGGTACTTTCTTATGCTTGTGACCAAATCTTACTGAACTATTTAAAGTTTATGATGCCTAGTCCGCTATTATTTTTCCTGAGTTATTTCCTTTACTTGGAAATTATGTCCTCAACCAACCATTTATGTAAATAATTTCTTATACTGTCAGGTACAGCTCAAGTGTTTCCTTTCTCTTAAATTTCTGTTAAAACTCCTTTTCTACTACCCAGATGCGTAGTGTTTACTCTGGAACTTATCACACTGCATTGTAATGTTTAACTCTCTTACAAGACTTTATGTTTCTTGAAAAAAAAAATCCTTGTCTTGTTCATCTTTGTATCTCTAGATCCTAGCCTGGTGCTCAGAGCAGAGAGTTGATACACATACTGATTGAGCAACGGGATTAATAAATATAAGTTATTTTCCTATTGAGAAGTCAGTCACAAAGTTGGTGACTCTAGATGGCATTCGGTAATGATGAACCAGATACAATAGATTGCATTGTTGATACTGTGAAACATCAAAATGCAAAAAATAAGATGACATAATGGATTCTTTTTCAAAATTAGCAAATAGAAATATCCATTTACTGGGTGCCATGGCAGCTGAGCCGTGACATACACACCTCTGCTGCACTCACTGAGCATTCAGTGGAAAGGCACACTGACAGAGGTCCAGGCATGAGGGGTATGTTTCCAGAAGCATTTAGAAAATTTTGAGAGGCTGGAACATTACTATTTAAACCATTTTAGCCCCTTACTTTTGCATATGTAGACCCTCTTTTGTGCTTTTGTAGGAAGGCAAGTTTTCGACTCTGTGGTCAGGTAGTGTGAAATTATTTCCCCATTAGGATGGGCTGAAAGGTCCCCTTTGGGAGCTAGGAAGCAACCCTTGTGCCACATAGGAGGAAGGTGACAACAATTCACTATTTGAAGATATTGGGCTGTGATGAGGTTAGAGTGAACACTGTGTGTGCGAATCCTGACATTCAGTAAATATTATTCTCCTCTGTGTAACAGGTTCTCTGATTAGTATGGTGTCGTGAACAAGGCTATCTCTGTCTGATGCAACCTGAAACTCTCATAAAAGCCAAGAAGAAAGAAAATAAGCAAAAGTATGTGTATCATAGTTATTTGTAAGGAAGTACAGAAACTTAGAGAAGGGAGTAAAGGCCTGGGTCGGTGTGTCTCTGGAAGTATCTGTTAATGTCTCTGGGCCCTTAAGAAATAAATCTGGGAGTTTATGTATCTGTATCAGGGTTTACCTACCCATATGTATAGTGACAATGTATTTGTGATTTTACATATTTTTCTGGGGGACTGTGTTTATGTGTGTACTTCTAAGTCTGTAATGCTTTTATTTCATTTTCTTGCCTGATTTTTCTGAAAATATCTCCCATAACAGGTTGAATAAAACTGATGAAATCAGACATCTTTAGCTTGTTTTTGATTTTAGATATTAAAAGTCCAATTTTTCACCATCAAAAAAGAAAAAAATATATATCCATTTACCGTATTTAAGAAGAAAAAGCAATTATATCTAAGACTTGGTTTGCAGAGATTTTATTTTTTATAAGAAAGGTGTTTATGATTTTATTAGAAAACACAAGAAGCATGAATCATAAATTCCTTCTGAATGGGAACTGAAAAATTGAACTGAAGGTCGCGTGTGATCAACTGCAGACCACAAAACAGTAATTTGAATTATAGACTCCACAGGGGCCAATTCCTACAGAATATTGCAGATCCACTTAAAGAGAACAGTGGTAGTGGACAGATGCCAACTCTTCAGAGAATGAAATCTCCAAGAAGGAGGGGGCAACCACAGCCATTGCCTTTCTTAAGAGAAGACTGGATTGACTGAGGCAAATTTCTAAGAGAATGTTTGACAATGTCAAACATGTGTGAGGAGAGAAGCCTGATACTAGAGACTCAGCTATTCATGAGTCAGAGTTGAAGAGAGGAAAGCTTTTAATTGCCCTGGAATGCCTTCTGTCATTTGAAACGATCTGGATTACATGGTTTCTAAATAATCAGATGGTAAGCCAAACCTATGGAATGACTTTCAACTTTGCTGCAAGAAATGAGTGAAGGCCATTTAGAGAGAGTAATGAGGGCAGAGTGAAATTTTCTACGACACAAACAGAACACAAAACAATTTAAAGTGAAGATCAGTGCTGAGATGAAGTAAGATTAATAAACTAGTAGTTCAACTGAGGCTTTTCTTGTGATTCAGAAGATTAAGTTTATCAAGTGTAAGCTTCAGAGGAATTTCTAAGTCACGTGATGGGACGTCAAGGTCAAATGAGAACAAGTACAATCGAACGGTCCCACATTCCCCTCTACAGTTCCAGTTTCTTCCATAATTCTTCCATCTAAGATTTTAAAAGCCATTGGTCATTCTTTCCATATCTAAGCTGTGTTTGCCAGTTTTTCTTTCCTTACAAAGCTAAAAGTAAACCTCTTTTGTATTATTTAGTAATCTTCTTCAACAGAAGCACTGAAACAGTAGATTACATTTTGTTTGCTCTTAATTACGAAGGTTTCTCACATTACAATACTCTGTTCCCCACTCCTTTGTTCAAATTATTCTGGTTGGTTATTTATTTTGCTGCCGATTAAAATGAACCTAAAAACAGGTTTCCTTAGAAATTATGTCAATTGGCTTGGCACCTGTGGTTCAAGTGACTAAGGTGCCAGCCACATACACCTAAGGTGGCAGGTTTGAATCCAGCCCGGGCCCGCCAAATAACAATGATGGCTGCAACCAAAAAATGGCCGGGTGTTGTGGCAGGCGCCTGTGGTCCCAGCTACTTGGGAGGTGGAGGCAAGAGACTCGCTTAAGCCCAGGAGTTGGAGGTTGCTATGAGCTGTGATGCCATGGCATTCTACCCAGGGGAACAGCTTGAGGCTCTGTCTCAAAAAAAAAAAGAAATTATGTCAATTATTATTTTAAGATCCTAGCAAAGAGCACTTTCTATCCCAATTATACATGCCATGAATTTCTTGCACTCAGTTTAAATGTACTACATTGTACAAAGTTTTTTCATTTACATTATTTCCATTTACCACCAATTCAGGTGTAGGTTATTTTAGTAAATTAAACCATTTATGTCTGTAAATTTTTTTAAAAAAGAATACCTTTAGGGATAACCCTAAAACTTCACTTTCTTTGAGATATCTATAGTCCTTGAGAAAATAGTTGACTGGTGGTAAACAGCTATTACTCCCAATAATGTCTCTTCTTATATTCCATAGAACAAACAAATTAGCATTGATGGGGATAATGCAGTATGGTCTTGAAATAGTTATTTATTTTTTGTAGTTTCTTAGTGGGAAGCAAAAATCAACAAACATTGTCTCCTTGCCTCTTGAATGTTTTTAACATTTTGAAACTCAATGTATATGGAAGCATCTTGTTCACAGTATAATATGAATAATATTCGTATAATAAGTATAAAATGTGTCTAACTATGTGGTTCTCAACCTTCCTAATGCTGCGGCCCTTTAATACAGTTCCTGTGGGTCACAACCCACAGGTTGAGAACCGCAGGTCTAACTGATTATTAGTTTATGACAATAGCAGACAGAGCATACAGGTTAAAAAGATTGTTCCAAGGGAGAATTTTTTCTCTTCTAATTTGAGTATTTAGCACACCTGGTGGGAACTACCAGGGTAATGATCAGGATAATTAGATTGGAGACACAGCTTGGCCTAAATGCAACATTTAATAGGAAAACACAAGCTCGCAGCTTATCACTTACTTATATAGACTTGTCAGCTACTGCTGTCCTGATTTCATAAATGCCTTTTTATGCAAAACCATGATAATTCTACCCGTCTGATGTGCAGAAATGGAAAATGTCAGAGTATATTGAAGCTATTACTGAGAAGACAGAACTACCACTTTGGGTTATATTTGGAGAACACAATGCACTGGCAATTTTTTAAAATAAATACATTTTTTAAAAAGTTTTATTTGTAAAGTTGATTTTTAAGATAGGGTCTCACTATATTGCCTAGGGTGGGCTTGAATTACTGAGCTTAAGTGATCGTCCCACCTTAGCCTCCTAAACAGCTGGGGCTACAGGTGTGCGTCACCACCTACAGCTTTGAAACAAATACCTTTTAAAATCAAGATGGATAAATACATTGTAATGTTCTATTCTTTGAACTTCGTGAAAAATGGGGTATACACAATTGTAAGATTTCGGTTATTTGGTTTTGAAGAGCTTCATAGATTTCCATCTGCAACTCAAAGATATATCTCATGAATTGAGTTTCAAAGAAATTGAAAAAGAGTTCTAATGACTCTTCAAAATGAGGAATATACTAATCTTTCAATGTCTAATAAGATTCTTTGGCTCATCTTACAGATAGGATTAAATTACTTATTATCTTTAAAACATATTTATTGGCTAGAACATTTTTTTCCTCTTCTTTTTCCTCCTAGTTAACATAAAATTAGCGAGTGGGAACTTAAGGGTAATATCAATCACTAGGAAGTTAATATTCTTGCTTTATTGTCTCATTTTAACTTTTTATTGAGTCAGGGTTTGAAATTGAGTTTTTCCTGTGTTAGCTAATTTTATTTAGGCCCTGACCCATGAAAATTTTTAATGAGTTACACAAGATATTGTTTCTTCAGTTGACTACTATGAAAGATTGTGGAAGTAACTGATGAATAGAGATATGAATTGTTACTTTCTTGGAATTAGAAGCACCAGGACAAAATTGAATAGTGATGTTTTGGGGCCAAAAAGAGGAGAGTTCTGTCCTTAGGGTAAATCTGCTTGATTAGTTCTCCAGGAGGCTGCTATGAGGATTTTGCATTTTTCAATTCCACTGGTGGACCTAATATGTAATAGTCCTTAACACCTGCAAATAATAGTATCTGCAACAAGGCCTCAGAGCTTGGGAAAGGTTTCAGACTTCAAGCCAAAGGCTCTAACTCAGTCCTAGATATATAGGACCTTGCATAAAACTGTGAGTATTATCTGGAATTATCTCTTTGTAAATTAAGATTACTTACTTACTAATTTATTTATTTAGCTGATGCCTGAGCACTTTCAATAGTGCGAGCAATGGGGACAACAGATAAAGGCAGAACCACTGCCATGGAGGATATCACCAGCTTTGGAAATACATAAGCTTTGCACTACTCTTCCAAGCCCCCAAATATAAAATAACAGACGTGGTTTTGGTTTGTGATCTGTGAAGTACTATACACATTCAAGAGGTCTGACAACCAAAGGCAGCAAGTTAAAGCTAAAATATCAAAGTACAAACATGTATTAGGTTGACTATGAGAGTAGGCACCCCTTGATTATTCTCGGATTGGCTAGAGCTTATGATTATCAATGCCCTTTGATTCTCCTTCCCTTTCCAACGACTGAATATTTCTCTGCTCATTAACACCTGTCTAGGAGTAGGAAGGTGAAATGCTAATCAGCCAATTTGGCTAATTGTTAGCTGCTGCCATAATTTTTTTTTTTTTTTTAAGTTGAGGAAGAGAAAAATAAAGTTTGAAAAGGTGAAATCTTTTACTAAATTGTAAGCTGCCGATTTCTGAACTTTACGTCACTTTCCCTTTCTTTGCATAGATAAACTCAGATATGTTATTTTCAGAGGCGATTAAAGAGAAAATAGGTAGTAATTCATTCGTTCTCAATGTCATTCTATAACTTCAAATTGTAGAATTTTTATTGGTCAGTATTTAGAAAAGCTTAGCCTCCTACAACAACACTAGAAGGAGGCTTCAGGATGTAACAGTTGAGATTTTAAGTGCCGCCCTATATAAATAACTGCACTGCTAAATGGATTTCCACCAATAGGGAATTAACTTGGAGAAAATTACTTGAGACTATCCTCCCCTCTGTCTCTGGTAGACATTACAGGACCCTCCCCAAACCAAATAAGGGAAAGAGGAATGTTCTGAGCTGTAAGAGCACTAAGAATAAAACTGAGCTGCCACAGATAAGATTACCTTCCACTCCTTATTTCATGTTTTCTGACATAGACCCCAAGATCTGTAATTATCTTAGAGAAACTGCGAGGGCTTAGACAGTACTTTTTAGTTCCTTTGGCTTTGGGGTTTTGTTGTTGTTATTGTTTTGTTGTTCTGACTTATCCCCTCCCCCCATCTCTTTTTGGGGCTGGAAGATCTGTGTGTGTGTGTTCCTCTAGTGTGCCAAAAAAAAAAAAGTGCTATGAGTCCCAGGGTGATGAGGCTATTTTTGTTTGAAGCTGATACTTCTAGCTCAGCCACAAGTGCTGCTTGGAAAGGGCTTAGGTTGTTTCCAGGGGGAGAACTCTGCAGAGAAGAGGCAAAGTTCAACAGGACAACAAAGAAGCAGCCGAGAAACAGCCAGGAAAACGAGGAGCCCTCACGTTTAAACATAGAACCCCGACCAGAGTTCTCCAATTCCGAAAGCATTCTGCAAAGTGCTTCTTGACAGAGAAATTTTCACCTGACTTTTACTTGCTCCGGCCACCATGACTGAGATCACTGCTGAAGGTATTGCTACTATTTTCCAATAGTATCAAATAAAGAAAAAAATGTGTAAATTGACAGCCACATTGAACTGGCAAAGTGTCCATGAAAAATGTTGCTTTGAGGTAATTGCCTTGTTCGATGACTGCATATGGGGTTTGGGAGCTGAGAGGCTGCCAGATCTGTATGTTGGGGGAGCAAGAAGAGATTTCTCTGAAATTTTGCATGTGGAAATTCTGCGATACCAAAGGCACCATAATTTAATTGTTGTCACCCACACCTCTATAAATAGCATGGTCATGTAACATGATGGCTGATATCTTATCTAGCAAAATTTACAAGGCTTGCAAGGGTGGAAACCATGATAAACTTAAAACATGACATTTAATACTTAAAATAATAATTTTGAGCATTTTTGCTTTATTGTATGTTAAAATGAAGTTATTAAATTTGTTTTTCTTTTCCAACTAGACTATATAAACACACACACACATTTAAGGCTTACATACAATTTGAGATTTAAGTGCTCCAACAAAATAGATATTCATTTTGTTACTGATAGATACTCAGAGATAAAGTTTTGAATGCCACAAATTCATTGTAGATCAATACAATTTTAAAAATAAGGAAATTAAGTGTTAGAACTCTGATTCTTCTCATAAACTCATTCTTTTTTGCCCTTTAAATGTTGGTATCTGTGCTTATATTAATAAATACTTTCTGTTAATGCTTTTACTGAAAATTACATGTTTTAATTAAAATATGTACTTTTTAATTATTTGACCATGGTAGCAAGTTTTATGCACACACATAGGTACATATGTTTCTTGCAATAAGTGAACCCTTTCAAACTAAGGCATTTTGAATACAGACACAATCTGATTCTACTTAGGGTAAAAATTTGGGAGGTGGATCTAAAATTTGCTTCTGACAGCTGCAAGAAAACCAGACAGGTGGTGCTCTTGACAGTTTCAAAGTTAAATGCTATACTGGTTGGTTTTTGAATCAGACAACTGAAAAATAGTATATGTGGTTTTTGTCTTTGGGGGTAAAAATTAGTATGAACACAGAGCAATTTCCGGTGGATATTTTCATTCAATATTTGTAAGAATTATTCTACTGGTACCTTCCAATGAGAAATTTAGAGTGGCACCCCAAATTAGTAACAACCATTACTGAGAGATGTCTCTGTATTAGGTGGTTTGTTCAGAATATCATATGTATTTACTTAATTAAACCTTACGGAATGCAGTTTAGTAGGTATTATTATTTTTATTTCAAAGAAAAAGAAACTGTAAGTAAACTGTTCTGTGGCTTGCTCAAGCCCACAGCATTGCCAAGATTTGAAATGAGCTCCCTTCAATCTAGTTTGTATTTTTTCCTTTTCTGTAAGAAGATAGGAAGTTTATTCTTTACCAATTTTAGTTCAGAATTTGCTAACTAAATATAAACAGCATTCTTTTTCCTATTCCTTATCTATTCTATGTCATGTGGCCTTTGCTTTGTCTTAAAGAGAGCTGTCTATAAAAACCTCTTGCTTAGCTCTGCACAAGTTATTAAGATACCTATGATTATGTTTCTCTGCCTCTGTTCAGGGCACCGCCTGGCAGCTGATTCAAGAGGTCAGTTGGCCAAACCAGCTTTTGCTAATCTATAGATCATACTCTATAGACTCTTGCACTTGATTCATAAAACTTTTTTAGGAGAAGTTTTGATTTTAAGTTAGAACTTCTGTTTCTGCTGTTTCTCGATTGGAGGTTTGAAGGGAGCTTGAAAGACTTGATGTTTTTTGTTTTGTTTGTTTTTAAATTGAATTAGCAATAAATATAAAAGGTAAAAATATCATCTAATTCCTGGATGATGGTATTTACCACTCCCTGGTCTTAGCAGTTCATAAGACCTATGTCATGTGAACATTAATTATGTACTTTTTGACCTTTTGTGGAACGATTTGTTAATAACATTTCTCAAATTAAAATTTGACTGCCCACCCAAATGAATTTATTTTTTAAGGTTTAGTACCATAGTTAAGTTATCTTCTGTGGTTATCCAAAGTCTTTTGCACAGTGCCTTACTACACACTTTTCATTTGCCTTTGTGATTCTCACTTTCAGTGCCCTGGCTACAATAGCCTTCTTCCCATCTTTTAAAAAGCTGCACTTTTCTACAGGTCCTTAGTACAGGCTATTCCCTAAGCCTACCTAAGTCTTTTCTTTCATCTGCCATATTTCTTTGGCAACCAACTTGGAAAAATTGATGAAATGTAAGCATTGTGTCAGTAGCTTTGTGCTGTCTACCCCCATTATATTTCCCATCCATTTGTCACAGAAAAAGCAAACAGTCTGTAGCCCTTAAGAAACTAAGCCCTAAAGCAGCACCTTACAAAGCTCTAGTCTTCTACCCCGTCTCAACTTTTAGAAAAGACCAGGCTAATACAAAATATACAACTTTCTCATGGTCACTGAAAATTAGGTCAGAGGATACAATTCACATCCCCTATGGCTTATTCCAATGCTTAGTTAACTATAGTGCCTGTTTACCTACCAATCCTACTGAGTTCTTTACATAGATTTGCATTGCATGTTCCAAGGTGGATTACTTTATCTAATGAAAGAAAAGAAAGAGTGCTTCATATAGAGCATGGTTTCAAGGAGAAAACAATAGTTAAACTAGAAATAGGACAGAGTTGAACCCCAAAGGAAATCAGGGAAACAGTCTCCTTGACTCTGGCATGATAAATTAATAAAGATAAGTATAATGATGATGACAATAACAGCTCACATTTATTTGGAAGACACAGATGTTAAGCACCATATTAAATTCGTTATATGGTCATTTAATCTTCAGGGCCACAAAAATTAGAAAAATGCTCTTATTATTGCTTTTTATAGACTAAGAAGCTGAGTTTAATGGGGTTAAGAAATTGCATGAATTCACAGAGCTGTGCATGGTATAGCCAGGATGCACATCCAGCTCTGACCAGAGTCTTGTTGAGGATGTCCTCTTGCCATGTGTGAGACTGATAATTGGCTTTGTATCAAGTAAGTGGTTCTTGAGAGGCCCACACTAGGCCCATGTAACACTGTGTAGGTTAGATCTGACCCCAGACTGAATTAGATTCAAACAGTACAAGATTTAGGGCTATCTACATTTCTTTACCTTCCTTCCAGAGACTCAGTTAATCCTAGGCAAGCACCAAAATTAGTTTCCTCTTCTGAGGACCATACAAATTTTCAACAACCAATTGCAGCTTGTTATTTGACAGTATTTACACCATGCAAAAAATCTCTTAAATAATCTTGATAATGAGGCAAAATTCAGTTAATTCTTCATAGATTTATTGACAAGATGATGCAGACGTTTTTTAAAGTAAATTTATTTCAGGTTAGTGTGGAGGTACAAACAGCCAGGTCAAAAAATTTGATTTTGTTAGGTAGAGTCCCTCTTGTGGTTATGTCCCCCACACAAAAAGTGTACCAAATACCCCCAGCCTATGCCCATTCAGTGAGAGTACCCTCTCCTCCCTCATTACCCCTCCCCCAACTTGAATTGAAATGAGTTTTTCCCCTATGTGGGAGTGTATCAGATCATTTATTGGCTTAGTATTAATATAGAATACATTGGATAATTGCTTTTCCATTCTTGTGATACTTTCCTAAGAAGAAAGTGTTTCAACTCCATCCAGGATATTAAAAAAGAGGTGACATCACCACCTTTTTATGGCTGAATAGTGTTCCATGATGTGCATGTACCACAATTTGTTAATACATTCTTGAGTTGATGAGCATTTAGGTTGTTTCCACATCTTGGCAACTGAGCTGCTATAAACAATCTAGTGCAAATGTTCTTATGATAAAATAATTTCTTCTGGGTAGATGCCTAGTACTGAGATTACAGGATCAAGTGGGAGATCTAATTGGTGATCTCTGATGATTCTCCAAACTTGTTTCAAAAGAGGTTGTATTAGTTTGCAGTCCCACCAATAGCATAAGAGTGTTCCCTAGACTTTCTAAAAAGTTGGTAAAATATATTATGTTTTCAAATTGTCTGTTAATTAATATACCATTATTTTATTCCTTATAATAATATTTGTATAAGTGAGTTCTCTGGATACCAAAACCTCCAAAATATGAGAATATATATATTTTTAGGTAATGGACTCAAGTTGGTGAGGTTCTTATCTATAATTAACTTTGAATTTACTAGAATACTTAGTAAAAGGAAATTCTTAAACTGTTAGAAGAGCTTGTGTAAAAAGCAGGGTTATTGTGCTATCTATAAATTTTTTCATTCCTGTTAGCTGAACTGCACTTTACTGCTTCTGTAACAGGCAAACCTATGAGAGAATTTGATATTCAAAATTTAGAGCAAAAGTATTCATTCATTTTGCATATTGTGTTGCTCCTGAAGCACAAAAGTATCCATTGTTGTTTTCAAGAAAAATAGATCAAGAATTCACAGCCAGACAACAACTAGGCACAAAAGCTAAAACACCTAGAGCAACAGAAGGTGAAATTAAAAGGTGATCTAACCTACTTATCTCCTAAGCCAAGGGCAGCTACTCTGGCCTAAGTAGAGAGGGCGTGGGATGAAGGAGGAGGTAACAGTAGGTTTGACCCCTAATCACTTCTGGGTTATGTTCTCCATTCTCCTAATCAAGAAAAGCATTAGACTACATACAGATAAAATATAGCATTCAGTTCTAGGAACACATTTTAAAAATTGACATTGAAAAGCCAGTGTACTTGAAAGAGGAGGATCATGATGTTGAGACAAACAGTTAAATGAAAGGATTTATGCATGGATCATTTAAGGGGAAGATTGGGTTTTTGTATTATGTAGTGTTTAAGGGCAATTCTTGTGAATCATGGATAAAAGTCTGGAAGATACAAAAAAGGCAAACTGTTGGCAAAATATAAACAAAACCCAATCAATCATTAAAATGATAGCTAGAACTGACTCTTCTGACTAGAAAAAGAGAAAAAAGGAAGGAGGGCAGAAAAGAAGGAAGGAAGGAAGGAAAGAAGAAAACAACACAACTTCCATTTTCAAGAAATAGAAGGCTTGTAATCTTAGCACTCTGAGAGGCCAAGATGGGTGGCCATCTTTAGTAGCTGGCATGTAGATGGGATAGGACTGGCTATGAGTTGATTATGTGAGGGTGGACTGCCTAAGCTTAGGAACTGGACACCACCCTGAGCAAGAGTGAGACCATGTCTCTACTAAACATAGAAAAGTGAGGCAAGAGGACTGCTTGAGCCCCAGAGTTAGAGGTTGCTGTGAGCTATGATGACACCATGGCACTCTACTCAGAACGACAGCTTGTGACACTATCTCAATAAATAAATAAATAAATAAATAAATAAAAATAAAGTAAATACAATAGACCATATTATGAAAAAAGAAAGAAAGAAATAGAGCAATGAGAAATATGCTAAACGCTGCACCATAGTATGTGGCAGGCTATGGAAAACTCTATAGTATGGGCGACTCAGTTTCTTCAAAGAAGTTACTAGAAACAAGAAAACCTATGGAATAGATTAAAAGAAATACAAAAACAAATTTGACAACTCATCACAAAGTATGGAATTATTGGGTCATGAGTTGAACGCCCTTAATAAAATTCTGATGAAATGAAAATTTAACACAATCTGGATACTAAACAATTTTATTAAATGATTATGTTTTGAGAACATAACCATACTGTGGTTATGTTTTAAAATTACTCATTATTTAGAGATAAATACTCAAAAATTTGTGAGTGTGGTGATATGTTTGAAATATGCTTCTAAATAATACAGAGTAGAGTAGATGGGATAGGATTGGCTATGAGTTGATTATGTTGAGGCTGATGACGTGTACATGAGGTTTCATTATAATATTCTGTCTACTTTCGTGAATATTTAAGCTTCTCCACAAGAAAAAATTAATAAAAAAAAAGAATAGAGTTGATGTTGTTAGTAAAGTAAATAACTTTTAATAAGCATTCAATTTTCATAGATACACGGGTCAGTAACTCCACTGGTCACCCAATTTATTTGTGAGTGCAAATTACTATCTAAATTGAACAGTGTATTATTATTGACGTGAAAACTGAATGTGCTTGTATTAAATAGAAGGGTTTAGAAATATGCTTTGAGTTTGTAAAAGCAGACTAGGAAATAATCATTTTTCCAGGTCCTATGGGGAGCTGGAGGTTAGTTTTATATCATTTCTCAAAGTATTAGTGAAATTAATCTAGACATTAATTAGAAATAGTTAATTTCTGATATGACTCATGGGAAACCTGGAAATTAAAAATCCTCAAGAGTCAAGATGACCCAAGAAAAAAATGATTGTAAAAGCTATAGCCAAGAACGTTGTATCTATTGCCAGGGTAGTAAGCGCCAAGCTTTTGCACGAATATCACAGAAATTCTCAAAGGCAGGTATCACATAAACCTTCAGTCTGACTCTAAAACTTCTCAGTCTTCTTTACTGCTCAGGTTGATTTTAGGAAAATAGAAGAAAGGCAGATTGTGGAATCCAGGTGGGTGTAGCTCAATGAAAATCAGAGAGAAAAGGTAGCGCAGAGCCAAGGGCAGAGCATTAAGAAATGGCAGTGTGATTTGCATTTCTCTGATGATTAAGGATGGTGAGCACTTTTTCATATATCTGTAGGCCGTGCGCCGATCTTCTTCTGAGCAAAGTATTGCAAGAATGGAGGAAAAAGTATCCAATGTACACACCTTTATTATGAAACTAATTTATACCTTTTATATGAAAGCTATAACCAAATAGCCTAAGAATGTGGAGAGAGGAGAGAGAGAAGGGAGGGGGGGAATGGGTGGAGGGAGGGGGATTGGAGGGACCATTTCTAAGGTATATCTTACAGGGGTACAAGTGAAACTCTGTAAGAGTAGAATCAGAATGTTTTAAAACTATAACTGAGAAAATGACATGAAGGCTGTGTTGATCAGTTTGATGGAAGTATTTTGGATTGCATGTGAAAACCCCACACTGTACCCCAGAAGTGCATTAATGTACATAGTTACCATTTAATAAAATTAAAAAAAAAAAAGATAATGGAGTCCTCAGTTAACCATTCTCAGAAAAGTGATTGCATCCACACATCTTCTAAACATCTCCCAGATTTTTTCTTGCATATCAACAAATTGAAGGAGGGATTTCAAGAACAAATGAGAAAGCTCTGAGCCATGTATGTAACTCCCTCTTGAGCAAATACCCGGATGTGTTTGGTGGGGGTGAGAATTCTTTTTGTCAAAAATAGTAATGATTCTCTGCCCTCAAAGAACTTATAGCCTGGTAACTAAACAAATGTTGGACAAAAAAGTATAGGTTCCTTATATCCTCTGAGCTAGAAAATTCAATTAAATGGAAAGAGGGAAGTGGAGTGAGGGAGGAAGGAAAAAAGGATGACAGAGAGAAAAGAGAGAGAGAGAGAGAGAGAATATCTCATTTTCTCACATTATTATTTTTCTCTAATTTATTTTCCCCTCCTTGAAAAACAATGTGCGATATTAAAGAGAAGAAATTCACGTAGGTCTTGAAATCAAATACATCTAAATATAATATTAATACTAGTTATGGCTCTTGCTATCTGTGTGATCTTGAACCTCAGGGACACAGAGGTGAGAATTTGCAAAATAGCAACAATGCTGAAATGATTGTGAAAATTAGATTTAATGTAAATCTCCGTCATGTAAAAATTGGAGCGTATCTACAGACTCAGAATCACTGGACAAATAAAAAGTGAATATCTACAGGGTAATTAACCATTTTTGATAGTAAGAAACTTGTAAGAAAATTGGGTTCATGTAATAAAGATCTCCACAATGCCAAATACTTGTAAAATTTATAAGTATATAAAGAGCTAACTCTTAATGTTTTTATGTAGGAATTTGGCATTGTATACACTACACACATAACTATAGAATCCTTAGAGTATTTCCTTTTAATGTAACATATGCTTTGTAATCGTTTCATATGTTAAATTCTTTTGGAACAAAGGGATGATGACAACAATGAAGCTGCTTTCCTATTTTCTGCAGAATATTTTAGGTTGGCACTAACTGTTCATTTCCACAGTTGGAGACATGAGAAATAAAAAAATTTTAGTCTTGCACATTCCAGAACTCCATTTTAACAGTCACTCATTCAAACCAATTTATTGCAATTCTGCTATCTGCTCAAGACAGTGTGAACCCTGAAGAAATCAGAGTTCTTGTCCTTAAAAAGTGAATCATCTAGAGGACAGACAGATAGCAACCAAAGAGTCACAGAAACAAACACCAAAGGGCAATGATAGGAAGTTTCTTTTTTTTTAATGGAGAGAATCGTTGTGCTATGAATGCACATAATACAAATTTGACTTGTCAATGGCTTCTTTGAAGAAATGAAATTAACTTGTGGGGTAAGGTAAAAGAAATTTAGTAAAGTGTGAATGAAGAGAATTCCAGGCAGGTAGAACAGCATGCGTTCAGACGCTGTGTTATGGCGTGAATGGGAAGGCTGCAACTGAGGAAGGTCTTTGGGACTAGAAAGACTCCACAGGGAGAAAGGTGGTCGGAGCGAGTCTCAAGGAATAGGCAGTAGCTGGCCAGATCACATATGAATGTTTGTGTTTTAGCAAGAACCAAATTCTTCCCATCATCCTGAGAACATTGGGAAGACACTAATGACAGTTTTAAGACAAGGGAGATTGTTGATTAAAGCTTAACTCTGGCTAGTGGGTAAAGAATAAATTTTGGAGAGAGGCAAAGAAAGGATGCAGTGAAACCTATTAGGATTCTGCTACTTCAATTTATATGGAAGATAAGCACAGCCCCAAATAGTGTTTTATTGTCTTCCATAGAGGAAGAAAATCCGAATATAGATGTAAACTGCAAAGGATTTGGCACGGACTCATGATGGGTGTTGGATAAGTGAGAGGGAGGATTCTGTCAACAAGGATTCCGAGGCTCGTAGTTTATGTAACCAGCTCTATCTACAGTGGACCTTTTGTAGATAGAGGGACACCAGATAAGGAGTGAGCTCACAAGTATTGAGTAACCCTAGATTGTTTATCTTATTTTCTGAATTCCTATACAGGGAAGTTATCAACTTGTCAAGATAGCTCTGAAAAGGCAGAAAAATCTGAGTTAATATTCTGGGTCCATCACAGCTGCTGGGTCCTTCTTCTGCAAACCAGAAGAATCTTTTTCTGTTACCTACCATTGAAACTTGAAAGGAAAGGAAACAGGAAATAAAACATCTTAGTTCAATCACTTGTGGATTTTTCCTTCTTTATTTCATAAGCATCCACATTATTTTACATGAAGTAATACTTCCTATGAGCAGTGAGAAAATGCTGAAGCGAAGAAGAAATTCTGTGAAAGTATTTACATGATATTTTAGACGGGTTTGCTTGACATCTTTTCCATTCTCTTTTGGGTGTGTCTTCTGGCTCCGAGGCTGCAAAGCTGGGTTCCAGATGTGATTTAAGTTCTTTCCTCTAATTGGGTGCAGTGATTGGCAACGGAATTGAATTCCAAGTGGAATTAAGTGTGGAGAGGAGCAGTGGGAGGCAAGACACCCATTTTGCTTGTGCAATGTAGTAGACACAGCATCGCTCTGGAAACAGTCATTCTGGAAGTGGTTACTTGTCTCCACACAGAACAGTATTGTCCTGAAGCCAGCCATTATTATCCGATTCTCCAGCTCCTGTCTCAGGACCAATCATAACAAAAGTTATGATTTACATTTCTGCACCTACAATTAGAAACACTATTCTTAAGTGATACCATTCCTATCCTTTGTAAAATATTTATCATGTCTTCTTGGCACATGCTGAGAATAAAGCTGATTTGCCAATTGGAGAAAATATTTGGAACAAAAAGAAGGGAGTCTGCTAAATGCACACCTAAAGATGATCGGGAGGTATTAATACATAGTGTAAGAACAAGAGGCAGGCAATTGCAATGACATTTTTATTCCTTTTGAGAGACAGCTTACACTCAATAAATTATCAGATAAAAAGGAGAAGAAAACAAGCAAATAAATTAATAACCATTGCTACCAATTTCTTATAGATTTCCTATTTGCCAGGCCCTGATACGGAAAGATAGTAGGCAGTAGTAATGTTATCTCCCTCTTATGACTGAGTGGAAGTTAAGTAATTTGCATTGTCACACAGTTATTAAGTGACAAGGTCAGAGATCAGGGATAGAGCATGACCAATAGCAAGTCCAGGCACTTAATCACCACTTCATACTCCCTTGCAGGTCAACAAGTGCAAAATTTCAGTTAAACAGGAGAAACAAGTTTTTGAAATATATTGTGTAGTATGGTGACTACAGTTAATGTCTATTTCACAATTGCTAAGAGTAAATTTCAAGTGTCTCACTACAAAAAATGTAAGTGAGGTAGCAGATAGGTTAATTCAGTTGATTTAATCATTCCATATTATATTCATGAATGAAAATGTCATGCTGTGCCCATAAATATATAATGACTTTTTGCCAATTAAAATTTTATTAAAAAATCAAACTAAAAATAATTTTAATTTTTAATTTATTTTTAGTCTTCATATATTAGATACAGTTCTCAATGTGTAAGGCTTCAGGTTCATCCCCATATAGGATAAACAGAGTATAGACATCTTGGAGATTCTTCCAGTGAATCAAGGTTAGGCAGCCCCAAATCTCTTTTTTTTAAACATAGCAGAAACCAATTTCCTTGTTTAATTGTGTGTATGATGTAGCGGTTTATAAACTATGACACATGCAGTCATCCATACACAGGTAAATCACTCAAGGTGAAGAGTGAAATTACATCTTCTTACAAGCCATGTGTCCTCTTAAATGCCTTTCAGACTAAATGCTATCATAGAGACAAAAAGCGCTTGAGTTTACCAAAGTCTTTAGCCTTCCAATGATCATCATATTTCCAACATAGAGGCCCTTATATCACATGAAAATCTCTTGGCAGTACTGTTACATGCTATGCTTTTTACCACATTTAAAGTCCTGTGATGTTTTTCTTATAATTTTTCATAAGTAGGGAAGTATTTAGGTGTTGCTAACCCAGTTTTAGAAACTAAGCATGTATGTTTTTTATTAAAACATATGCTGCTCATGATGAGGGAATAAAGCCTAAAACATTACTAGAATGTTTTGCTGCGTGTATGTAACTTTAATCATTTATATTTCCCTATCCAGTGCAGAGCTCAGTAGGCAGTGTGAAAATATTCATTTTACTCTCTGAGCAAAGTCTCTCTTTGGAAAAACAAAATAAAACCAAAAACAAACAAATACATAAAAAACAAGAGTCATCACTTATTATGAATAGTATATATTTCCAAAAACCTCGTGATACTCAAAATTAAAAATAATATGAAACAAATCCTGATAAGGAACAGCTATTTTCTCTGAACATCACTTGGGCAATGTTAAAGTTCATAAATTTCACACTTGGTTACATTTTTTTCAAATTGTGCAGATCAAATGAAGTTCCCCTAATAACCATATTGCCTTATTTAAAATTTTAAAATTAAGTTTCTATACAATATACAAACAAAAATGAAGAATTGCATTCAACTTTTCAATATTTTGCACACATCTTAAATAAAGCCTATATGTGGAAACCCGACTATTTATCAACAAACAGATCTATTTGCAGTTGGGCTAAGTGATGCTTGTCTAATATGATAGTGTACAAAAACCATTTGCAAGTAAATAATATAAAGTTCCCTTTGACGTATATAAAGTACCTGAGACACCAGCTTCCTGCCCCCTCCCATCAATTTCAATATGCATACATTGTGACAGAAGTTGTTAGGGACTCAGACGGCCATGTGAGCAGTTTAGGCTTTAATCTCATGGCTGGGATTGAGTTTGAACTGGTTTGAACAGAGTTTGTTTATTCTATGTATCTAAGGTCACAGCCAATAAGCCTCTTAGTTTTGAATAGCTTTAAATGTCTATTCCCCTTTGGACAGGATTGATAAGCCTACTTGCAGATAACTAGTACTCCCATGTGAGCTGTTTCACGTGTACTGGTTGAACAAAGGTAGGTTTTGAAAAATACCCCCCTCTGCAATTGTGTCTGTATTTGTATTTCAGGCATATGCGATTTCCTTCTTCCCTGAGTGTTCAAGGTAAATGTATACATTGGTTAATGCGACTTTGTAGTGGTGGCCTATCAACCAGGAGATTAATGAGGGAGTAACTTAACAATAGATCAAAGGCAAGTACATTGGCGTTGAGTTCCCCGGGAAGGACGGGTCAGGGCCCAGCGAGAGAAACCAGGTTTCAGATTGTTCAGTCCACAGGAGGAGAATGAGAAAAGAGAACGGGATGATAATAAAGCAGCTGGCTAGCAAAAGCCCAGAGAGAAGAGGAACACGCTATGAGGATGGTTAGCTGAGAAAATTCTAAAGAAATGCATGAAAGAGATAACGTTTTATAGGGGAAACTAAGAATGACTGAGTTCAAAATGTGGATGTCACCGTACAAAATCCAGGTACACAGATCAGTAGCTTTCCTATATGCCAACAGCAGTCAAGCCGAGAATCAAATCAAAGATGTAATACCTTTCACAGTAGCAACAAAGAAAATATAATGCCTAGGAATGTATCTTTAACTAAGGAGGTGAAAAATATATATCCTAGGAATATACCTTTAACTAAGGAGGTAAAAGAGAGATCTGGTATCTTTAGATGAGGGGTCATGTAAATCTTAATTTATTAAGCGATTTTCACAAAAACAGTACTTGTTCTTACCATTAATAGTTGTGATGGGGGGCTTTTTTGCATCTGCAGTCCAGTCATTTGCAAAACATGACCCCCCCCACCCCAAACCACTACATTATTGATGTTAAAGCCAAGATCAATTTCCTGGGCAAGCAGCCAGGGCTGGGGCATAGGACCCCAGCCCTAGGAAAAGGCCCCATTCCTGGAGTTTAATGGTCTGTACGCAGCATCTTGAAATGTGTAGTAATTTTACTTTGAATTGGTGTTTTTAGAGTCTGAAAAGACAAAGTCGCATGATCCAGGAGGCTCAGAGCGCAGGCAGCCCTTTCTCAGCTGCTTCCCAGGACTGTGTTCCCGGCTCCCTGCCCTCACTGAGCTGTCACAACCCCCACACTCCATCCCCGTGGGAGACCTGGGTATGGGTTTAGGGTGACTTGGAGTCAGGTGTACGTGCCCTGTGTGCTGAGTCATGGGGTGGGGAACCGAGGTGACTGTGAGGGTCTGGGTCTGTACTCCCTTTAATTATCCCTATGCCCAGGAGGACATAACATTAACTAGAATATTAAAGCCACCATGGCAGCCTGGGGGTAAGGGGAGGCCAGGGTAGGGACAGAGAAGCTGCAAAAGAAATACAGAAACTTGTGAACTATTTTTTGAAAAAAAAGGGGCCCACATTTTCACTTTGAATAGGACCCACAAATTATGTAACTGGTTCTGATTAAAGATTCCTTTTTAAATAATTTTTTAAACGAGAAAGAATCATACAGTGATTATCTAGTTCAGTGAGACATTGCTTAAGGAAGAGGACTCACTTTTCAAAAAACAGTATGTGCGATTCACCACTACTCCAAAGAGATCAAGGCAAAACCACATTTTTCTGTACTGGGTGATGGAGAAAGCACATGAGTCCTCTTTCCTTGTCCCCCTCCTCCCAAAGGTGACCATGACAATGGCATAGTCCGGCTCTGCTAAAAAACAGACTGAAAACCATTCAGCAGAAGGGAAAACCCAGGCCCAGAAATTAAGTAGCAGCTCTAGGTTCACCACATTTTTCATGGTCAAATCCTGATGAGAATTCAGATTTCTGGATTTCCAGTCCCAGGCCTTCTCCTCTCCCTTCACTTGCCTCCTCTAAAATGTGTTGTTGTGGTTTTTGGAGGAACAAATCTGCCTAAATTACACTGGAGGATGCCTGAGATGGTCATTTCATCAAGATGTCAGTGTGGCAGACAGGGCATACCAAGTTATGTCCCATGCACACGACACAGTCTGTCTGCAGTCACCCAAATCTGCCGGCTCCCTTACTTCTTTCACCTTTCCACAGTATTTTCTACATGCTAGCTGCTGTGTTAAGAGCAAAAATCAGAGCATCCTATTTAAGTCTCGCGGTATCCCCAAGTGGGGTCAGAATCTGTGTTCTTCATTTTATGCATGAGAACATGGATTCTTACAATGACTGAGTTCCCTCAGCTAGGATGGCAGCAGTGGGATTTGACCACAAATCAGGTTGATGCTACAGCCCTGCACACCTACCTGCTAGCAAACGCTCTGGCTTTCTGAAAGGAGGTCAGGTCACTCTTGTCCTCCCTAACCTCTTTCACTCAGCAACCAGGGGAGAGCTGAGGCACCTGGCCTGGTGGATCTCTCATTCTCTCTTCAAAAAAGGAACAGGGCTCATTCATTTATAGCAGACTGCCTGTGGTCCAGCAGCTCCCAGATTCCACACGGTGGGGTGGAGGGAACTATCAATGGGACCTCAGCCAAAGTTGCTCAAGGTGTAACTCAGGAGTATGTTCTGTGGGGAAGGGGGGAAGGTCATAATTTTTAATTATTGTGCAAGCTTTTGAGACTGCAGCCCCAGCTGGAGTTGAAGAGTTGCCAGAGCCTGCTGCTGCCCCGGGCTGTTTTCCAGCAGCTGCTCTTGGAACGGGGACAAGTTTTACCCATGAGTGGCAACACTCTTGCAGGTTCTTATTTCAGTCAGTGACAACACAAGGATGTCGCTACAAGAGATATCTCTGGAACACAGAATTCTGGGCACTAAATTCGTTTGCTGCACAAATAAAAGGAAAAATTGACAGCTGTCATCTGTTTTACCAACATTCCTCTTTTTCTGGCTCAAATGTTTAAAAATTTTGCCTTTCCGGCCTCTAACTAAACCGTATCTCCACACATCACTTTTGTTTTTAATCTGCTAAAGTTTGGAAATATCATTAGCCAAAATTTAAACTCTTTTACAAAGTGATTATGCTTGACTTCTGTAGTTGATTAAGTATTCATTTTGGGTGGTTTTATTATTTTTGGATAAATCTCTCAGTTTAACTAACACCAAAAACTTTTTTCCCAGACACCTGAAGAATATAGTTTGCATGCTAAAATGTAAAATAATTACAATGCAACTTAACCACTAAGTAAAATGTAATACCTGTATACATTAAAAATGTTGAATTTATGTGGATGATAGTTTTTTAATACTTTAAAATGTGTTTCAGATTGCCAGACTGCCCTGCCCTTGGAAACTTCAACAGCACAAAACAAAATAATAAGGCTAAACCCTATATTGTGTGCACTTATGAATATATTCCATAAGATGTATTTAATATTTGTTATTTGCCAAGCTTTGTACTAAGTGCTGGCACAATTGGCTCCATCTCTTCCCATATATATGATTGAGACCAGGATGTTTAAGTGCTGTCATTAAAACAGGTCCTGAGTAAAGTATGGGCACACAAGAAAGAGTGGCTGGTTCTACTTGAAGCTGGGAAGTGTGAGATGCAGAGTTCAGTAGAATTTTAAAGGATGAGAAGGGATATAACACACAAAGAAAACCAGTAGGCAGAATTTAATTATTTTTATTCCTTACTACCTTATTTAATTTACATGGTTTTGGCCTTTGTACTAAACCAAAAGTTATGTAACAAAGGGATCATCTCTCTATTACCAGTAAGATTATTCCTGGTGAAGATCGAGTAGAAAGTAAAGAACAGAACAAGGACTCAAAATTCTAGTGTTATTAGTTTATTTGTTATTTCATTTTTGGTCTTAGTCACAGCTTCTTTTCATTACACAAATGGCCTTAGGAAATTGAGGACAGGGAAGAGTCATTCTCGGAGTTCTTAAATGTCTATAATACCCACTCTGTGGTTTATTTGAATGACTCAAGATGCTCCAATAAAAAACAAAGCCTCTAATTGAAGCTATAATGCAACTCTGGTGCTGTAAAAATAAAGAGGCCTTTGGAATCAGGACACCAAATTTAAATCACAGCACCATCACTAACTAGCAGGATGACCTAGACACAGTCACTAACTAGCAGGGTGACCTAGAGAGAGTCACCTGGTTGATTAGTAAGTTTCATGTTCCCTGCAATCAGATATCCTTGCCCACCTCCCAGATTTACTGCATAGGAAAGTCTCTGCTGCATAAGAAACACACATATTTAATATTAGTTGAATCTAAATTTCATTTCCCCACTGAGCTTCTTTTTCAGACTTTTCTTCAGTCACGTTTGTAATCCAAAGCAGCCACCGGACCAACCTCCAAACCTGCCAAAGGTGATGGAGAGTTACAGAAAAGTGACAAGGTCAAAACCGCTTTGTGTGTTAATCTTTCCTTTTTCTTCTTCATATCCTATTTCCTTGACAGCTTTACTCATTGTGTTCTCTTAAAATTCTTTTTCAAAATAGGATGCCCTCTCACTTTTTGAAATAGAACCCCTTTATCTGTGTTTTTTGTTCTATCTCAGTTCTCCTTTTCCTTGATCCATTAATCGGTTCTTCTATTTTATAAACCTTCATTGCTCTTTCTTTCTTTCTCTCTCATAAGAATTTTCCTTCTAACAATAATTATATTTTAAAGAACATTATTTCAAATACATTGGTTTATTATTTTTTGGGGGGGCTATTCTTATACATTTATAGTCCTTCCAAACTACTAATCCTTTTTTCCTCTTTTACCACTGGCAAATTTCTTGGAAGTATCTGTTCTTTTTTTTTTTTGAGACAGAGCCTCAAGCTATCCCCCTGGGTAGAGTGCCATGGCATCACAGCTCATAGCAACCTCCAACTCCTGGGCTCAAGCGAGTCTCCTGCCTCAGCCTTCCAAGTAGCTGGGACCACAGGCGCCCGCCACAACGCCTGGCCATGTTTTGGTTGCAGCCATCATTGTTGTTTGGCGGCCCGGGCTGGGGACTCGAACCCGCCACCTTAGGTGTACGTGGCTGGCGCCTTAGCAAATTGAGCCACAGGTGCCAAGCTGAGACATATTTTTAATAAATGGATGAATTAATAAATGATGAAATAAACAGTATCAAAAATAAGGTGAAACTGAATCTCCTATCTTTATATGACTTGCCCTCTGTCTTTATGAAGGCAGGTATAAAGCAATTTTAAGTTATCTTCTTTAAATAAAATGAAAAGACTTACAAAGGCAATTCCAGGTACTCAAAGTCTGACATGCATTCAAGGACTCCAAAAGCAGGTATTTGTCATAACTATTAATCCTATGAGAAGACAAATATTATATCATTTTGCAACATAGACTATGAAATTCCTAAGAACTAGACCAGCCATTGTCAGTCATGAATGAGTAGACAAATCAACACTGTCTGATAATCAACTTGCTCCATCTATAATATGGGCACTAAAACTAATTTATAGACTGGTTTCATAAGTAGAAAATACAGTGTTCTTAATTATGACTCTTATTAATTTGTAGCTTGAATCCATAACTTCTCTGTCATGTTTGAAGTACTGTGATCCATGATGTGTGAGTATCATCTCATCAACTCTTTTTTCCACTTACTTGTGAGATACCCAGTTGAGTACCTGACAGGTGGCGGACCTTTAAGTAATGACAGCACTTAGTGTGTGATGTTTGAGAAATGGATGTCAGCTTACAAAGAGAAGTTAGTGACATAGTGGATAACTTAAAAATAAGTTGGGAAAAAAGTAGAAAAATAAGCAAGACAGCAGATATGAAGGAAGTGAGCTAAAGGTAACACACTGAAGCTGCTGTCATTGTTTAACTGTGTAATGACAATTAACATGCTTAAAATATGATTATAAATATGCATATTGGATCTAATTATCAGCAGTGTAATCATCTGTAGCATATGGAACAGGTCATGAAAGGAACCAGAAAGAGAATTAAAGTGCTAGGAACTGGTTCATTTCAAACAATTTAGTAGGGCACCTTTTTTATTGTTTTGTTTTGTTTTAGAATTGGTAATAGAATTGGTAACAGAAAATGGGATGGCCCAGGAATTGAGTGACATGTACATGTTTAATTTTTCACTCTAGGCACAGACTTGAGAAATCTTATTCAAGAGGGCAGAAGGGAAATTCTTGGCTAAGTTGACAGCACACATTTCAAGAAAGACTAAAACTTCTTTGAAGGTAGGGAGAGGATCTATTTGCATCCTAGTACATGGTTTACACTAAGTGTCTAAAATGTATATTCATCTATGGAGAAGAAAGGGGGAGAACAAGAAATGGAGAAAAAGAGTGAGATTCCTTCCTGATCCTCAACTAGATAGAGTAGGGATAAAGTTGCCCAACTCTGAGTAACTAGTGGTTGAAAAAGTAGCTGCTCACGAAAATTGCCTGGACATGCTTCTTAAAAAAAACAGGTTGTCAGAAAGAAACACACAGAAGTAGGAATCTGAATCATTTTCTTTTTCTTTTTTTTTTTTGGCCAGGGCTGGGTTTGAATCCAACACCTCTGGCATGTGGGACCAGTGCCCTACCCTTTTCAGCCACAGGTGCCGCCCTTGAGTCATTTTCTAAAAGAAAATCTCACAGGTGTTTCTATGGTCAATCAGGCTTCATAGGCATTAGAGTAGGTAATGACATAAAAGGGTCAGAGTTCCAAGTTCATTTGCAGGATGAGCCTAGTCCTCACCTCTTTCGTCATAGGATAGGGATACAGAAGTTGGAGGTTTAACGGAGATAAAGGCTAGGACACATCTACAGTATATTCTGCTAGTCTGGAGTGAAAGTAACTTCAAAATCCTTATGAAGAAACCATGTTCAGTAAATGTGTAAGTTGACCGGGCCTCATTCTTTTGTTCTTAGTGAAAGAAGCAATTTGAAAAGCAGCAGAGAGTCTCTATTCCCAGACACTCACACTGAGCTCTTCGTTTGGAACGTGACTGTGTTTGCCACTTCAGAGGTACCTGTACTTTCTGAGGAACACTGAAACCCATTTTAAAATCTTCAGCCCTTTCTTTGTTGGAGAGCACTCCCTTATTTCTCTATAGCACTGAAAGGTTCTTTCTGTATCATCAAATATAAATATATATATTATATAAGGATCATTCCAATTTGCTCACCCTGGATATGCATTAGCAATTTCAATATGGTGTATTAAAATATATGTATGTAAATGTTAAATAAGACCAGACAGTTGGATTACACCCCCATATGCTCCTAGAAATGGAGTGTTGCATCATGAAAGGTGGAAAAAAACAGGGTTGGCAATTCAGCAAGCCGAGTTGAGTTGCCTGGGTTGTTTTTTTAAAATGTTTTCCCACCAATATGTGATTATTGAAACTTACGCAGAGACTTACGAGGGTGTAGAATGCACTTGGTCTAGCAGGTGAGACATTCATTTACCATTTTGCTCTCTCCAAATAGACAATAGGGTTTAGATTAGGGAAGGAGACTTCTTAGACAAACTACATTCTACACTTAGTCCTATGACATTCATAATTCTGAATTTAGTCTGTACTCTAGAGTTATTCAGAAAAGAAGCTGGAATTTGGGGTAGAATACTGCCAAGAACTTTATGATTCAGCACAACACTAACCCATCTTATTTTTATCATGTTTAATCTGGAAGGTTTCAGTAAACTGAAATTGGATTTAAACTAGTACACTCTTTTACATATACTTCATTTTCTTCTAAAACATTTACCACCATGAAGACTACCATTTCCACCACTATTATAATTTCCCAAACCAAAGTTATCTCAAAAAGCCCAGGAAAAGAGAATTGCTTTTCAGTATATTTCTTCCAGAGGATTTGGTTAAAAATGAAATTGGCAGAGGGGAGCAGAGAGGGGGGATAGGGAGGTCACAGTGTATGGCACACCTCATGGGGGAGGGACAAAATTATAAGAGGGACTTTACCTAACAAATGCAATCAATGTTACCTAATTCTTTGTATCCTCAATAAATCCCAACCATTAAAAAAAAAATGAAATTGGCTGCACACACTGATTGATGATCTATACAGTTTTCACATGCATGTCGTACTTGATCCATTTACGACTTTCACAGCCTTTAATCTGGTCAGTAATAACTAAATAAAATCTGTGAAACCTCAGTTTGAATCCAGACCGTTCCACCTAGCAAAATTGTCTTGGGTGAGTTGGTTAATCACTCTGATCTTGTTTGTTTGCATATAAAATGTCAATAATGTCATTCTACCTTGTGAGATTGTTTTGAAAAGCAAATGAAATAAGGTTTATAAAATTAGCTCAAGCAATACCTGGTATGCAGCACTCAATAAATTTTGCTTCTTTTTGTTTTATATCTTGTTATAAATGAAGGCACTTGACAAACACAGTATGATCTCCATAGTTGACCACCTCTTTAAGTTAACCTAATTCTCGTAGACTGGACATGCACCATGTCTACATCTCAGCACAGGACACGTATTTCCTTATGTTCCCCAGCTCTGTGTGTTGACCAGCCTTTCACTGTCCCTCAGGTGGTCAACTTACAAGGGTTCTACTATAGTTGCAAATCTCATCAGTTAGTTATGCTGTGGGGCCAGGCTTGAAACTTAGGTTTATCTCACCACATGTCCGGTTAGTACCTGTCTAAGTTGTCTCTCAATATACACATGATAATTAAACTTGCAGATGTCAAATTAGGCAGGAGATAAAATACTCTGGATATCAGAGTAGGGTCAAAAAATATGTGGATAGGCCAGTAGGGTAGCTGGAACTGGACCTCACCAAGAATCAGTAATTGTCCCATCCTACAGCTGTGATACAAATTTACACAGTACAATTCAAAGAAAGGAGAGAAGTGATTGAGTGCCAAGGGCTCAGTCTGTGTATATGAATGTGTATGTAGAAGTGTGTGTTTGTGTGTGTGTGTACCCATGCAGGCTGAAATATATAATTATCCAAAGAAAGCATGGTTGCTTTTGAAGCTCATGAGAACACTGTTTCTGAAAGCATTCAAACCTAGACTGGACGGCAACTAGTAAGGCACTGTGGTTAGGATTTAAGCACCAAATGGATGGAAATACTGAATATTTAAGTAGATTTCCAGCCCTGATACTCTACTATTATGTTATACTCAATTGTTCAAATAAAAAAGACTCCAGTGTGGTTCATAGAAGGGGAGATAGAGAAACATGTATATTTCTAGTGTCTTTAGCTTGCAGTAAATAGCTGGAAAATCCATCAGAAGAGCAAAATGATATCTCTACTGACAAGCTTCACCCCGTGCAGACCCTGGGCGATGTTCTCATGTCACTGAGAAACAAACTGGCCCACCCAGAAGAGAGCCTCACTGATCTTGATGGCTAGAAGCTTGAAGCCTCACTGGAGAAGTGAGCAGTCAAAGGGAGCTTGTCACTGCTGATTAGCTGAAAACAAAGAAGAGAGAGAGAGAGAGGAAAGGAGGGTGTTTCTTTGTCAATATGGAAAAGATCCACCAGCTGAGCTCCACAGCTGGAGGATAAAGGTAAGTCACCATCACCAGCTATAGTCACTTCTAGTTTGAGTTTGAAAACAGTCTGTAGTACAAAGAGGGGCACCAAGGAACACCTTTCTTCCCCCTGCAGGGATTTTCGGCTAAAGGAATGCTGTCCCCTACCTTCTAGAGTCCCTCCTTTCAACATATGTGGACTCTGATTTCAGGTACCCAACCTGGGCTTCTCTCCAGCCAGGGGCAGATGGTGAGGTCACAGAGACAGAAGACTATTGATTTTTGAGCCAGAGACTAATCCCATCAGAGGCAGGTGCACAGAGATGAGGAGATCAGAACGGCTCCTGCATTTCTCGTTGCATTTCCAGTGATTTCCTGCTCCCCTGCTTACTGAACTTGTCGGCACACCTCGAATGGAGGGTCTGATAAGAAAGGAGCGGAAAAGCACGACTGAAATATTTTCAAACAATGCGATGAATTTTGCAGAATGCAAGAATTGTTCTACACAGAACAGCAGTTTATGATTATTGAGGCTCCACGGAACAGCACGGCCAAGGATTTACAGAGTGGGGGGCCCTCTGACAGGAGCTGCTGTGCGGTAATGTGCTCCAGCAGCCTGACGTCACTCCGCCTCAGTTAGGGCATTTGGGGGAGAGTGTGGCTGAGGCTGATAGGAAGGAGATTATGCAGGTATAGGAAAGCAGGAGTCCATAATCTGACACACAGTGCCCCACAGAGTCAGGATTTACAGTTCAGATGAATGTGGGCAGCTTTCTTGGGGCACAGAATTCAGGATATAAAATACATTTTATACTGAGAAGTATTACGGTGTAACTTTGATCCAATTCATCCCCCACCAAAGTCGATTAGGAAATGAATAAGCGGTCTAAATAAAAGGAGTGGACTAAGGGAGGTTAGGATTTCCAGAACAGAAAGTTGAGACTCTAATTAAAGAAGCCTCTTAACCCCACATGTGGAGCAGAGGAGCTGAAACAGACAGGACATGAATTCCTTCTGTCGAGCACGACAATAGCACCATCTGACGAGTCAAACATCTGTCCAAATGACCAAACATATGCACAGCCCAGTGGAAGACGACAAGACATAAACGTTTAATTCAGAGGCACCTCAAGGATTATGTGAGCCTAAGGGAAATCCAGAGAAATTAGGGAGAGGGTGCCAAGGCTTTGGGACTCACCTTGAATGCCAAACACACACACACACACACACACACACACAAATCTTAGATCTTTTGCATTCCTGAAATATAAAAGAAATACCTGTATTCATTTTAGAAAACTAAAACACAAGGGAAAAGGGACTTGGCCTCCAGATTATTGCCCTCCATTATCTAGAGTTCAAAGAAGAAGTCCTGGTTGCTTTTTGTTTATGTTGCAACTCAGATGCATTTGTTCAAATCCTAGTGGCAGCCACCTTTTCCCCTTTGTTTCACTGGCTAACCGGCCCCTGAACCTAATTGTTCTCTGCTATTAAATTAAAAATCAGAGTAGGGAACAAAAGCCAACATAATATAGTTCATGAAAATCTACCCCTGTTTTAAAATCATTAGATGGCACAGAAGAACCTCTGGTTTATCGGGAAATGTCACCTGCCAGCCGCTAACGTTCGGACCAAGCCTTATATCACTGTCCTGGCCAAACTGTGACAAAGCGGAGAAATTGCTTAAGCAAAACAAGGACAATAAAACAAAGGTTTTCTAAATTACTGTTGCCCGTGTCATTAAATTTCATATTGTGCATGGAATATAAATACATCACTTTGTTCTGCATGACAAGCAGAAGTGAGCATTCATACATTACTCAGCCACTTAATTAAGTGCCTGGGATATTTGCAGTTAGCAGAAACTAATAAGGGAATCACATTTAAATTCAAATCACTCCTCAGGGTAGCTGTCTGCAACATAAGCAAAGCTTACTGGGTAGCTGTTCCGCTAAGCGCTCAGCTAAAAGCTTAGATTCACTGTATGTGTGAATAAAGAATAATTCCACTTGTGATTAAAAGTGAGAGTAAAACAAAAAATTCTGTGAGGGATTTTTGAGTGACGTTTTATTTCCCGTTTTAAATACCCATTTTGTCTATTACTTTGTCTACCAGAACAAGGGTATGATTTAGGGCTTTGCTAGCGTAGAGCAGGAGGTTCCATAAAAAACCAATGACTAGGCTGACCCTTTCCATGGCAGCCTTTCAACAGACCTGACAGGGACAGTCCCTGCGCCACAGACAGTAAACAGCAAAATTATAAAGTCTCCATTCAGAAAAAAAGCAAACAGGAAACAAAGTGATGGAGGGTCACAGGAGGCAAAGAATGGGGAGGAGAGAGGACGGTTTCACATACTCCCAACAAGGAGCCAAGAACCTCCTATGCCCAGCTCTGAGGATTTGCTAGTCCCCTAGCCACTGCCCAAGAGGGGGTTTATTTTTAGCTCTTCTTCTTTATAAATTGTAACTTTTCTGGACTAAAACAGTCCCATATGGTTTCAAATCTGCCCTTGATTCCAAACAGCCCCCACACAGAGCCTCTTCAAAATTTCAAAGCCATCTGGTTGCCGGTGGTTCAGATGACCTTTGATATCCCTTTTCTTACAAAGTGTGGATTTCTAGCTTCGGGAAACTGGACTTTCAGGCTCCTAAGCAGCTACTAAGGACAGAAGGAATGGTAAACAAAAGACCTCATCACTTTTAGAGTCATAGGCTCTAACCCAAGGCACTTACGGAAAAGTGAGGGGAATAGATTACATTCAGATTATATACCCTTGTTCCACTGCTGACAGAAATTACATAATTTCACATGCCACCATGCATCATTTTGCTACAGAGAACATAAATTCCTAAATTCCAGGTCGCAATTCCAAGTAGAAATAAAGTAATTTGGGTATTTTAACATTGCATTTGGACTGAACATAATATTTTTGGTTAGATGGAAATTTGGCATCTTCTGCAAGTCATGAAATCTTTGAAGCATAAACTCTGATCATCACAATAGGTACTGTCACACAGCATCACCTCAGATATTGTCAAAGTACCATCTGGCATTAGTTACACAGCAGCAGATAGAAAAGGTGTAGGTCTAGCACCTAATTCTTAACAGTGTAGAGACTACTCTTCTTACCGGCATCAAGAATCATACAAGACAGACCTTATGTACGGTACCTAGGCAGAAAAACTATTTTTTTTGAGGATTTACATAGAAAACCATACCCCGGTTATATCTGGAAAGAAGGCAATGTACATTTTAATTATATATTCTTTTGTACAATTTGAATTTTTTGCATGTATATATATAAATTTTATTGGAGGGGTGGAGTAAGTAGACTAAAAAATGAAGTTTGCCCACAGCTCTTCAAATTTTTCCCCGATTGCTTCTCTTAAATACTGCAGTGAGAATACTTTTAAATATTCATATGCAATACCTGAAATCCATCCTTTCCTTATGAATCACATCCTTCCAAGTCCATAACCATACTCTTCCCTCAGTATTCCAAATGAGTTTTCTAGAGGGTCGTGTCTTACTCAGACTCACCACACTCCTGATGGAATCGTTTAGGACAGTCTCTTACCTAGGAAACCTATTTGAGTTCTGGGTGAAATTATTCTAGACACTTAAATATTTAGGATAGATTTTAAGAAGTTGAAATGTCAGATAGGGTAGGTTAGCTAGGACAAGAAATCATTCCAAAAATCTGGGCAGATTCATGCAGTAAGAGTGGATTTATCCCTAACGTCACACGTCAATGTGGGAGTTTTTAGAGACTCTGTTGTGTAAAATGAAGGGTCCAGGTTTCTGGCTAAGACTTCTCTACATTCAGCCAAGTTCTGAGTAAAGAGAGAGCATGAGACATGGCATGAGAGGTTTCATGAGCCAAGCGTGCAATTGGCATTTATCACTTTTAACCATATTTCACTGGCATCACTCCTGCGTATGTGACAGCCTCTCTGCAAGGGAAATATAATTTAAATATTTTCTCAGGAAAAAGAGTTGGGTGAACACCACAGTAGTCTGAATCCTTTTGCTTTCTTCATTCTCGCTATATCCCCCTACCTTCTGCCATACAGCTTCGTGGCACTCCTAGGGAGAACGGGCAATGTGTATTTCCCTGCCTCATTGGTATTGGCCATGGCCATGTAATTTGCTTCTGGCAATGGAAGTTAGCAGATGTGACAGAAGCAAGAGTCTTGAATGTCCGAAGTTTAGCTTGCCCTTGCAATTTCTTGCATTAACATTGAGAAGAATATGCCCCAAGGAGGATGAGAGATGCGATGTAGATCAAAACTTAATATAAATACAACTCTGGAGCCCAAACTGGCTAACCTACCCAGTTTCACCCAGCTTAGACCAGCTAGACTGCAATTGGCCTACTAACCTGTTAGATTAGAGTAAGTTTATTAGAGAAGGCAGGGTGGGGGGCACAGTTTGATGTACATCATTATTGCAGTGGTACCTAACTCACACAGATGTATAACAGTCTCTGCTTTAGTTGTTGTCTGTAATTATAATTTCAAGATACTTCGCTGAACATTATTTTCAAAAGAATGTATCACCTGCATTGTAATATCGTACATTGCTTTACTTGCATAGATATTGAGAGGATTGTGAAATCTATTCAAATTTGCTACAACAAAATGAGTTAAAGCTAACAGAGATAACTTACGTAACACATTATGGTCTCACCATATTTTTAAAAACTCTCTCGAACAATTACTTACTGACCTTACATATCATATAATGCTCATTTTAAAATTGAATACATTTGTAAGAGGTTAATAATTCTCCTAAAGTGAGAAATACATAATGTATTCAACTATTTTAACTGTAGATGATCATCCAAGACTGATTGCTTTGTGTCTGTGAATTATCTAGGTTTTCCCATTCAAACTTGCATTAGAACATTATTTCACAGCTGGTTAGAACCATCAACAAAGGATGATAGGAAACAGACTATTTTTACAATAATCATGAACTAGATGATATTAGGCATTTAAAATATACTGCCCCATTAAATCCTCAGAGAATCTTTATTCATTAATTATTCTTGTCTCCATTTATAAAGAAAGAATATGAACCTTTCTAATTTTTCATAGTTATATTCTGCTAATATGTGATGGAGCTGAAGGGTTCAGCTTGAAACCAAGAGAATCCTTCTCCAAAGACAAGATTGCCTCCGTTACATCAGGTTGTCTGCAAAATTAATGTCAGTTCAGTAGCTTTAGTTAATAAAACAGAGGCTAATTTTAGGAACAGTAAAGTTAATCTTAGGAACAAACAGGAAAAATACAGAGTGTCCACATAGTTCATGTGCTAGAGGCTTTACCTCTTTTATGTTTACATGGAGGGACCTGGAACATATTCTCCTGAGTAAAGTATCTCGAGAATGGAGGGAAAAGTCTCCAATTGTACTTGCTTCTATAAAACCTACTTCTATTTACTCACACTTTGTTATGAAAGATGGAACACAACGATAGCCCAGGATGAAAGGGAGAAATGGAGTTGGAAGAGAGGGAAGGGGGGGAAGTTTGATAAAAGGCAGGGCCACACCTATGGAGCATATTGCAAGGGTACAAGTCAAATCTGTTAAGGGTAGAACATAAATGTCTTAACACAGTAATCAAGTAAATGAAGCGAGCGAACGCTATGTTGATTGGTTTGATGTAACCACATCAGATTGTATAAAAAAAGAATCAACACATGGTACCCCACATATGCATAAATGTATTCATTATCTATGTGTATTTGACTTAATAAAAAAAAGATTAAAAAATAGCTTCAAATTTTAAATTGCACACGAACTTTATGGATACCTTGTCTATTACCTACACACACAGATAATGGCGATGTAGCTTTAGTTTCTAAATTTTGCAATATAATTTTAAGCTAATGCTTAACCCACATAAGATAAAATAATTGATAAACATAGTTAGCCTAACGGAAGAAAAAGGTGATTAATTTGAAGACTAAGAATCGATGGATTTCAGACCTGGAATTCACCACAACTCATTACAAACAACTGTAAGGACCTATCCGAAGACTTTCCACTACCCCTTTCTAAAATACCATGTGGTAAAAATTAATTTTATCTATGCTACAATTGTGAAGAAAATGACTCCCCACTTTATAAGCTGTTCCGTTTAATCCATGAAAGTGTAGGTTTAGCAAGTCTAACAGAGCATACATGGCAAGAGACTTTCTGGGGAAAAAGTACCATCGTCTGTATTACTTCTCAGCTTATTTGTCTTATCAGAGAAAGACAAAATAAACCAACTAATGATGCGTCTTGTTTTAATTCTTGTACAAGTCAAACACATGTTGAAGTCAACGCGGACTGATGAGCTCCCCTGGAGCTGGAGGATCAGAGCATAGTAAGGAACTAGCAATAACAACACTCCATTTCGTGAGCTCACTGGAATTCGTGACACCTGCTCCACCTATTGAGTCAGCCTTGTGGTGGGTGGGTGCTGGAAAAGGAAAAGTGGGTGACAAATGCAATTTCCATGGACCAAAATAGGTTCTGGCACACTCAGCTCATAAGACTCCTATTTAACTTCTCTGAGAAAAATTTGGAATAAAAAATGTTTACCATACAAAGTAGTTTTTTTTTTTTTTTATAAAAAGACTTTAGTAAAGGTTGAGATATAATCCTAGTTTCTATTGCAATATAACTTCAAAATATAAAGGTATTCTGATTTTCAATTATAGCCAGTACATAAGATTAACTTTCCACCCAAGATGAGCTTTCTACTTTTCAGTAAAAAACCGTCAAACAGGTGACAAGTCAGCTTTACACAGACCTTAAATCAGCCCTGAATTTGAAGTAAGCTCTTTCCTGCTAAAAGTGCAAAGACGTCTGTTAACTTTTCTTTAATGCTTCATGTTGAAGTCACAATAGCAAAGCGAATTCTCAGCATCATCTCTCATTCAATCATTTATCTGTGGTAATAATTATTACACTTAAATAATACTAGATATTCTGAATCCCCAAATGTTCATTCCTTTGTTTTTGTCTCTTTATGATAAAGCCAAATGCATACATTTATATTATAGTCTCTATTTTAAGCATCACCTGGGCCTTTATTTCTCTCAATTCCCATCTTATATTAACTACTCTCAAATTCCATTTGTTGTATTATGTCGAATATATAATAAATACACAACTAAATCTCTCTTCAATAAATGCCACTTTCATTACATATGAAAATAATTGATTGAAAGCAAATTAAAATGAGTCATTCAGAAATAGTCAGGTTTAACTTAGCTCAAGTTTGTCCCTGAAAATGCTCTATTCGCCAATATTTTCTAAGGACATTAATTCATGTCGTTGTGTGTGTACAAAATTACTTTAAATTTTATGATACTAGTAAAAAATCATTTTATTAGTTGTCTTTTTGTGTTATTATATAGTTGATATATAGCCCTAGTTGGAAATATATAAAATAAATCCATATGAAAGAAGTGTAATAATCTCTCATCCAACATCTAAAGATACTTTTCAATGCAATAATTTAATAAATATATACATAAAATATTTCTGAAAAATTGAGATTATCCTTTAATTCTCTTTAATACAATTTTCTAATTGTGTTCTATTTTCTTTTTTCTTAGTAATAATCTATGAAATCTCTAAGTCTATCACCCAGTATTTAATAAGCTCATCCTCATAGCCCTCTCTCACTGACTCACTATCCTTTTCCTTTCTGTGTTTTTAAAATGTGAAATCTGGGTGGCACCTGTGGCTCAGTGTGTAGGGCCCAGGCCCCATATTCCGAGGGTGATGGATTCGAACCCAGCCCCAGCCAAACTGCAACAAAAAAATATCCAGGCATTTTGGTGGGTACCTGTAGTCCCAGCTACTTGGGAGGCTGAGGCAAGAGAATCACCTAAGCCCAGGAGTTGGAGGTTGCTGTGAGCTGTGTGATGCCATGGCACTCTATTTTACAAAAAAATAAAAAAATAAAATGTGAAATCTTAATGCCTTGTGATTAATATTATAAAGTGATCTATAATTTCTATATAATTTATAGAATGATCAGAAATTTCTTTTAAAATTACATTAACTTAAAGATAGCTTTTAATTTAATTGCCTTTGATGCACTGTATTGGCACAATTTACTCCTTCTTCGGGTTATAATTTTTTTTAATATAGTTCTATTTTTAGACAGAGTCTTGCTCTGTTGCCCAGGCTACAGTACAGTTGCATCATCATAACTCACAGAAAACTCAAATTCCTGGGCTCAAGTGATCTCTTACCTCAGACTCCCAAGTAGCTAGGACTTCAGGCACCTACCACAATGCCAGGCTTACTTTTCAGTAGAGACCTGCTTTAGTTCTTGCTCAGGCTGCTCTCAAACTCCTGTGCTAGGATTAAAGATGTGAGCCACACTGCACCTGGCTTCCAGTTGCAACTTTTGTGCCTTTATTTGCAGAGAATGTGAGTAACCTGAGAATACCGTGCTATTGTCCTCACGTATAGAGTTCTTAGATCTGAGGAAACTCTCTGAATGGTAATCTAACATCTCTCATATAAGAAATCAGAAATCAGCATTATCATCTTTTTCCTTTTATGTTAACCTATCTGAATGTCTTTTTTTTCCCAATCTGAATACTTGAAATACATTTTAAATTTTTAAATGCAAAATATCCAGCAAATTTGAAAATATAAGTTTTGTCAAGGAGATTTTGACTTACGTTGAGTAAACCTTTCAATCCTAATAGGCAAGCCTTTCTAAGTTTAGGACTGTGTACACCAATTATTTAATCACCACCATTTCCTCATCAGTGCTTTTTTTTTCACTCTGGAGCCTTTTAAAAACATCTATTTATATCCTATGTGTTGGGTCTATCCCCCATGTCATATCGTTTTTTAGTTAACAGATTCTTTCATCAGCTTTTCATCTACTTTACTGACTCAATTTTTCGGTATCATCATGACTGTTAGTTGATAGTTCCACTGTTTTAATGAAATTATTTTGATTCTGTTCTATTTGCTGTGTGCCTTTTCTTATCTCATGTTGCTACCTTTTCTTTTAACTTCTTAGGACCATGATTTTAAAAACAATTATTAAATGCGTATTCTGTTTCTTGAATAAGTTCATTATGTAAGAAAAATTTGCTATGACTTTTCAGAGTTGTTCCCAGTCTAGTGGGAAGCACGGCATGCAGAAAGTCAAATATGTGTGTTCACGTGTTCACAGACCTTAAGGGCCCCAGAGAGGAAGTTGCATCATTAAACTGGCCATAGTCTCAACAACTGGGCTATTACCCATTTCCCATGAAGATGATCATTTCTATGACTTGCCTGACTCATCTGAGGTTATATAAACTTCTGGTTTCAGATCAATAGATATAACTGTAGAGATAGATGTTGTATAGATAGACACATCGATAGCCTCTTACATTAGAAGCACTTAATAAATATGAATGATTACGATGTTCATGAGCATTGGAAATCATGATTTGGGCACACTTTTGGATAACTCAACCCCTTGAAGAAGCACAAAGACTAAATAATACCAACATTGTTGGAGCTAAGTTTGTGTTACTTGATGGGATAACCAACAATTTTCTTTTCATATATCCAGTAAAAGGAAATAATTGAGTTTATTTGATAGCTGCTGGGAAACACAAAATAATGAACATGTACAATCTAGAGTAGTGAGTGAACCTGAATGTTCAGGAGATAAGAATCATTTGATGTATTTACAAAATAGAACGGTGGATATTTGTAAAATTAATTTATAAACGTAATTTCAAAGCATATGTTCCTAAATCACAAACCCTCTTTATTAAACTGAAACAATCACAATAAAAAGTTTTTTGGCAGCAAAATTAATAATAAATATTTCTGAATGGGGATTTAATTAATTGTGAAAGCAATGGATACATAACCATTGCCAAAGTAAATAAATAGTACCAAAAACACAGGCCTTCCCTGCAACTTGTTTGCATTAACAGATCTCACTTTTACCATCAGTAACACTTTACTAAGAAGTCATTGTGAACACAGCATTAGCGCGGCTCTCACTGCTACAGATGTTAGGAACTGTATTTTCTCAGGTGGTTGGGAGGAAGGAGTAAGCAATAAAGAAGAGACTAAGCGCTGAGTCTTCTGGCTCTCTTTCTGCTTCATTTAGAGTGAATGGGGATATTAGAATTCCGACTAGAATTTTATCTATTTGAAACTACTGATTTTTCCATCCTACTAACGTAAATAAAAATCACGCATTTTCTCAGAATTATAGTCACATATGGGAGAACTAGTATGGAAACCCATTTCCCTGCCAAGATGTGTCTACCATTAGTTTCTCATATTAAATTATAATAGAGAATATAACATACTATAACAATATAATGTATTACCTAAATAGAATAATCTGAATGTAGAAAACCTAAGTATGTATGTATTTTACTCATAGCGTTGTGTTTCAAGCTTGTCATCTTCCCATTTTTTTCTCTTGTGCTTTACAGGTATCTGGTATCCCTTCTTCATTGGTAAAACTCCACATTAAGTATAGAAATTTTATGAGATTCAAACATGTGCTTCTCTAATGAGACTACCAACAAATTCTGGACTGTTTCTGCAATACATTTTTTGTTTGTCTTACTATAGTTAATTCCAGTACTATATTATACAATTCACATTACCCTTCCTTCATTTACTTTTGGCCATTAAAAAGAACATAGGTAAATAATTAATAAATATCTTCAAAATTTAAGCTTGAATAAAATACAGCAGAACCTCTGTTAGTTGACTACCCAAAGGACTGTAAAAATTGGTCAATTTATGGAAGTGGTCAACAAGGAACTAGGCCTACCATACTGATACATACATGTGGCGTATACCTGGTCTATAAAAATGAGGTAGACTTAAGGAGGTGGTCAACATTGGGAAATGGATAACACTGGAGGTTCTGCTTCTCAGATGGTGAGACTGAGATCTTTGGAGGAATTCCTATTCTAAATGAAATTTTTTGTGGCTAGAAGTCCTGACTGACCAATACAGATTTTGGTCATATACCTTTATGACTGTTCTGGTCCTCAGCAGAGTTTAAGAAAATATATACTGCCCACTGGGAATTGGTCCAAGACCTAGATCTAGAATACTAGATTCCAAAATAAATTGAGCATTATTAGATTACTAAGTGACCTAATTTTTTTTCTATCTTTATTTCTCAATAGAATTTAATGAAATCGTTGTAAGCAACCACAACAAAGCAGAAAAGAGCCCAGGGAACCACATAGACCTGGCTTCTCTCTCTGCTGTATTCACTTTTGTCTGAATCCCGTTGCTTTACTTAATTAACATTCTACATTTGATCATTCCCAAATATCTGTCCCTATTAAAATTTTTTTCTCTAATTTGCATGCATCTGACATGCCCCGACAATGAAATTGCCTCCTTTTCATCACTTCTCCTGCAACAAAATCATTCCCCAAATCATTCTCTGACTTCTTCCCTTCTTCACCTTGACCTTTAAACAGCCATTCTTGAAAATGCTACTTTTCCACAGCTGAAAGCAACAAAGACATGGGGGACATGGAAGGAAGTTTGACCAAAACTATTTACAATGGCCACTGATCTTTAGTTTGTTCACTAGGAAATAGCTATGAATAATCGGAATAATCCACAAAGCAGGCAGCAGAATAAATTAATGTTGCCCTATAAAAGATGTGTGTATGTAATAGTACCTGACCCTCACAAATTTACTGCATAACATTTAGCTAACCTACAAGCCTCTGTAGATATTTAATGCACCACTAACACCACGAAATCAATAATAGTGGCAAGAATTTCTGCAGAACAACTAATGAAAATGTCTACAAAGGGATATTTGTACTTCACAAACATGCAATGATCAATCTAAAAAAAAATAGATTTGCTAGCTAGGTAACAATGTGGTTGTTTGAGTTATCTTTTGGTCGGAGTATAATTCCTTAAAGTAAAAAGAATTTTTCTTAAATACATGCCACTGTTTTCATGAAAGAATTTTATTTCAATGTCATCTGTTTTAGTGAATTCTGCTGGTAAAACACTATACACTAAAATAAAGTGAATATTCCCAAATCAAATTGAAAGGACACATTATTATATTCAGTAATAATACGGAACCTATGTTATAGAACCTTTAAAAAATTAGCCATCGGCTTGGCGCCTGTGGCTCAATCGGCTAAAGCACCAGCCACGTACACCTAAGGTGGCGGGTTCGAATCCCCAGCCCGGGCCCGCCAAACAACAACGATGGCTGCAACCAAAAAATGGCCCGGCGTCATGGCGGGTGCCTGTGGTCCCAGCTACTTGGGAGGCAGAGGCAGGATACTCACTTGAGCCCAGGAGTTGGAGGTTGCTATGAGCTGTAATGCCATGGCATTCTACCCAGGGGGATAGCTTGAGGCTCCGTCTCAAAAAAAAAAAAAAAAAAAAATTAGCCATCAACAAATAAGCAAGTACATCCTGGCAATAGTACTCCCATAATGACACAATTGCTATATTTTCTAGGGAAAGCCTGAGTAGAAAACTTTAATACTATACCAAAGTTCATTTAACAAAAGGACTTTTGACAGGAGGCTTCTATTGTGGGGACAAAAAAATAAAAGCAAATAGAAGTAAAATACGTAAAATACCTGAAACTACACAGAAGCCCTCCGCTGTGTTACCATGACACCAGTGCTAGAAATCTGAGAGTGTTTAAATCCCGCCTCTGGCAATGTTATATGTAACACGTATAAATTGTATTCTTAAGGCTTGAATTGAAAAATGTGCTTCTCTTTGTCTCTTCTCATGGGTCAAGAAAACAAAAGTCTACAGGAAGAAAAAAATACGACTTGGACAATAAACATTATAGGTGTTTAACATTTCCATTGCTGCATTTAGTACTCTGAGGCTCCTTGTAACCTCGTGTTGCCAGAGAGAATAGAATTTGTGTAAAGCAGTACTGATACCTGTGATATTCCACAAAGAAGTTCATTAGAATTAGGGAGGGCCTATTTTCAGCTGGAAATTCTCTGAGCGCTACAGCTGTTATTGCCCCCACTTCAGCCATCAACCACCACACTTCTCTTCTCTAGGGACAAGACGTGAGGTCTCTTTGTATCTAGGCAGAGACTTTCCAGAAAGCCAACAAAGAGCTTTTCCAATGGAGGTTGGGTAGGAAAGCACAGGTAAAAGCAGAACGGGGCAAAGAACAGTAAAAAATAGATATGCTTTTAGCATAGTGCTAGCCTTTTACCATTTAAAAACATTAAATTATTCTTTTTTGTCTCCTTAACAATTCACACAAGACCTTCAGAACAAGTAATACACATGCACGTCTGCACTTGACTTCTATCCCTGGCATTCGCAGTTGGAGAAGGTTAAAAAGTATTTATCACTACCAGTTACTGTCATATAATACAGGCAGGCCCCGAGTTACAAACACCTGACTGATGTACACTTCACAGTAAGGAATGAAACCTCTTACAGGTGGCAGGCAAATGCCCCTGTTCCAAATCACGTCCAAATCTACCTGAAGAATAAACTTACAGAACCTATCTCGTTCCTAACCCAAGGTCTGCCTATATGGCAAAGTGCTTCAAAATAGGGGGTATGCATAATCACAAATATTCTTTCTTGAACTTGGGTTTTTATTTTGAAAGTAATTTTGGCATTATCCTTTCCCTCATGCTCCATGACTTACTGCACATTTTTCAGGGAAGTCCCTGGAAAACAACAAGGGAACTAAACGTAACCATCCAAGAACGCGGTCCCACTACCGGGATTACGAACGTGTTAGTCCAAGGAGAGCGGAAACTGAAACATCTCGCAACTTTCTCCATCGGCTGTGACAACAGAACAGATAACAACGTCTGGGGTGGCACAGCCCTTCCCTTGAAATTTTTCTTGGGTCTAAAATACCTACAGCAATTTACAGGAGATGACACGTGCTGGGTGTAATTATAAGAAAAGCACAAAATTTAATGGCATACATGTGTACACTTATTAATCTTTGCACCCATCCTGGGAGGTAGGAGGGTTACCCCATCTTACCAACAAGGAAACTGACCCTCAGAAGGGTTAAGTTCAGGATCACACTGCCAGTCAACACGCTGGCGAGGGAGGAAACGTCCGACACGGCCGCGGTTCTTGCCACTGAAGTTGCCTTGTTCTTGAGCAACAGGCATCTGCTTGCTCTTTTTCTGCCTTCTAGGATTTAGGGAAAGGATAGACCAGGCTTTTCTTCCAAACTCTGTCCAAGTAAAACCTGGAAGAAGAATATTTTTTTAATCAAATAAAGGCTATCAATTAAGAAGATAGAACAGAATGAGGCCTTTTAATGACAGAAGCTAGAGAGAGAGAGAAAGAACAGAGAGTATCTAACCCTCAGGATATCTGCCTAGGTGAATCTGAAGAAAAGAGGAGCTTGGAATCCCTGTCCTCTCTGAAGGACGCCATCAATCAAAGCAAAAATGTGGTCTCCAGCTCCAGGGCAGTATTTTTCAACCATTTTTATCTCACAGCGCACATGGACCTATAGCTCAACTTCCAAGGCATACTTAAATTACATTGATCAAAAAAAGGAGCTAAAAAAAAGGATATGCTAACTGTGCTTTGAACTTCCTTCAGAAATATTTTAATTAATGATCTTTAAAATTTTTCACAGCGCACCTAAGATCGTCCCCCAGCACAGCCATGTGCCGCGGGACACATACAAGTTGGAAACCACTACTCTGGGTCTTCAGCAAGAAAAGATGAGCCAGTTTCCCGCCATTCATATTCAGCAGCTGATTGAGGACAATATCTGGAATGCTAAAGTTGCCCTGAAGTGTTTTACTATAGAAACGAAAGCTGTTAGATCAAGCGATATGAGGAAATCATTTCTGTAGATGAAAAAATAGTGAATGATGACAATTTCATATGGTTCAACCTAACATATTAAGTCGTTAACATCCATCCAAGCAGAGGAGCCCCAAACAATGAGGAGGAAAGCATTCTAGGAACTGTGGGTCATGTTTTTGGATCCACGAAATTGCTCTGACCAAAGTTGATAGGCCAGTTTACAGGTAGGTCACTTCCTAAAGATAACAGCCCAGAGCTCTGACATTCAGGAAACAGTTCTTTGCCATGACAGCAATTTGACACCCTGCAACCAAAACATGTGAACAAAAGTTCTAGTACTCCGGAGCCAAAGGCAGTTTTTCAGGATAAGATAGCTGCTCTGTGCTTACCCACTCTCACAGCTGTGGCAAAGCTTTAGTTAGGACCTCACCAGCATTTATATTCAGCCAATAATTGTGTGAAAAGTACAGATTTAATTTTTAAAGAGCAGGCCTTCGAGGTTTAGCATAACTAAGCCTGAATTAACATGTTTGAAACAAGGGCTGAGACAAGCTGCTCGCTGTACTGGCCAATTTCAGAGTACGACCAACCCCCTTAGGTTTTTCTACCACATGCTTGAGAGGCCTGTTCTTCATGGCAGAGACAGAATATGTCCCGTAGGCTCCCTAGGCAGCAAGAGGCTGAAACAGCGTTTAAAATTTGATCCTTGGAGCCAAGGGGAAATACAAAGCTTTCCAATTTCAGGAGAAGAGCTGGAATGAAATTCAGCTGATATCACTGTCATGCTCAGAAGAACGAAGAGGCAGACAAGCCCAAGAGGAGAGGATCGCAACAAACAAGAAGCGCAGTGCTGGAAAATGGCAATCTCCTGCCAAGGCCTCTCAGCTGACAGTCGACAGTGTTCTGCACTCCTGGGGGGTCTCAGGTTTTCCACAGATGGGCACTTGTGGGATGTGTCTTCCCTTCAAAGCACACTGTAAATGGATGCTTTTCCTTCTGCTTTGGCTCTTCCCTCCAAATTAAAAAGCGTGCGTAGGGTGCTAGACACTGTCCTAGACCTTAGCTCCAGATTGCAGATAAGGGAGGATTCAGAGGAGAAGACATCTGAGAAATGTTTTAGGAGGAACAACACGACTCTGCTCCTAAGTAGGAAAGTTTCAATAATAGTAAGACTTTACAAACACAGAAGTTAGGGAACTAAGATGCTGTTGAGGGAAGTTATAGTTGTTTCATGTGTTAGACTTTAAGTACGTTCAGAATATAAATGTCTAAGAATTTAGGATTTTGGCTTTCTCCTTGAAGGGGTACACACTTCAGTGCCCATCTACACCTGTTTGCTCTTCTGTCCTTCCCCGCCTAAAGTCTGAGATTATTTCCCTTCACTTCCCTTAAGGACAGGACTCTTAAAATACTTTGCTTAGGGGATAGATAGCGACACTTTGCCTTAAATGTAAGCTACGATTTTTCACAACAGTGGTCCTAGGATCTGTGTGCCCAGTATTATGAAGAAATCAAAGCAAAGTAGAAAATTGATAACAAAATTAATTAGTGAATAGACTCCAAGATTGTGTCTCAGATCCCCTTCAAATACATTAAATTCTTTTTCTCAATTATGACTAATGTGATATGCATTTCAGTCTGATTCCTTCAGTATAATTCTTTTTTTGAGATAGAGTCGCACTCTGGAATCTTGAGTAGAGTGTTGTGTCATCATAGCTCATGATCATCTTGCCTCAGTTTTCTATTTTTAGTAGAGATGGGGGTCTCACTTTTGCACAGGCTGGTCTCAAACTCTTGAGCTCAAACAAGGCACACACTTAGCCTCCCAGAGTGCTAGGTTGACCGGTATGAAACACAGCACCCGGCCCCTTCGGTATAAGTCTTTTTTTATCAAAAGAAGGGAAGGTGTTTGAGCAAGACAGCGGAGAAAGTATTGTGTTGCCTTCTACATTTAGCTCTATCTGAGATAACCTGTTGTTTGAAAATTCTTTTATCAGATTCCTCTACTCAAAGAGAGTAGACTGGAAACTTTCTTTGTTCTATTATTAAATTGTGCATGACTGAAAGGAAATAAACTGTTTTTTTTTCCTGAAATTTAGTTACTAAAAATCAACTTCCCCAAATTTGTCCATATAGACCTTTTTATTGAATGCCCTTGTAAAGTCCCATCCTAGACCTTGTGGTGTACTATGAAGTTCCTCCCACAATGGACCGTTTTCCGCGTCTTGATTAACCACACAGATTTCCCTTTAGAAAACTAGGGTACATTGTCTTTCGATGCCCAATCTTTTCTCCTTCTTATATTTATGTCTTGTGCGGTTGCTCCAGTTGTGGGCAGAATATATTTCCCTAACTTGTGATAATGCGATTGGCTGTGTGATTTGCTTTGATCAGCAAAGTGTTAGTAGACATGATACAGAAGATTCGGAGGTATGTATTCCTCCCACTGTCCTCCCTCCCGAAGCTCTCTAGCCATTGCCATGAACTGAAGATGCTCCCGGCTCTGCACAGGGTCCAGAACAATGCAATGCACAAGAAGGTGAGCGTAACACCTGGCCTAAGCCCAGCCAGCATGAGCTCAGCCAAGACCAGACAAACTGTAGCCAACCCACAGAGATAGGAAGACAGAATAATCCTTTATAGCTATATGACAATAATATTTTATAGCTCTTTGTTGTTAAATACCACTGGCCTCATATCTGAATGATACAGGAACCAGTTCTTATCTTTCTGAATCCTTCTAAGGCTTCAGTAATGATTCTCTGCTTCCACTAGAAAAAGATGGGCACATGACCAAAGCTGGGTCAATCTGACTCCCTCTCCCAAGAATTTTAATCAGTCTGAATAACAAAGACTAAAAACAGTGGAAGCTGTTTCATCCTGGGAGTTCTACAGAGAATGTGTAATTCTCCTTAAAACCTAAATACCTTAAAGTGCTGTGGTTCTTGACTGTTCCAAGCTTATTTCTTCAGATACTTTAAAAGATTTCAGTGAGCTAGCACACATGGGCCATCATTTTTTCTTAAACTATTAATAAATTTTCTGTTACTGGAAGCTCAAAATCCTTAACTGATGCAAGGACTCAATTTTTAATCTTTAAGTGAATTCATTAAATAGCAAAAAATAAAATCTGTTATTGTTTGTATTTTCCAAAGCTAATTGAAATTCACCATTAGGTAAAAGTTGCCTACTACCACGGGAAATTTTCCAGAAGAGTTAAAAAAAGAAAATGCTACAACATCAGGTAATTTACATATGTTCTTTATTTGACATGAGAAAATGAATAGGACTTGACAATGAATCATTTTTGTCCTAGAACATTAAGAAAAGTGTTTGCACCCAAGAAAAATTTCATAGGTGTTGTTCTTTTTCATTACTGTAACTATATATTATAAAATAAAATAACCTTTTGAAATGGCATGTAATGTGCCAAATATAAACTGTGTCAGAATTATTATAAGCTTACTTCAAATAACTTATGAAAAGTCTAATGTTTATTTTAAATGATGATATGACTCCCATTTCCAGAAATATGTTGATCAAAATATCATGAAAACTCAGCTGCTACCAAAAGCCTAGCAATATGGGATAAAAATTTATAGCATATTTTTAATCACATAGCCAATATGTAAATTATATTTGTGAAAAATTCTTAGAAAGCAAAATTGAAAAAAGAACTAAATATAAGGGAGGAGCTACCATTTGGCTGAGGTAGAGTGGGGTACAGTTAATTCCTTTCCTTAACACACAACGGACCTTAGATTTTAATTTACAGGTGAGAATAATGTTCTGTTTCTAAAAAAGACAAGGGATCACTAGCGATATTTCCTCATGAAGCTGAGACACTCACCTTCAGTAAGAGTGGACATTTGTAGGTAAAGAGAAAGTACAAATAAACTTACACTTTCCTCAGAATTTGGGTGAATAAAGAATTGAAAATAGTCCTCAGCTTAACATAGATTTGAAGTTCAAAATCAAACTACTAAACTCTATGGCCCTTAAATTATAAAATTAATATAATAAAATAGAACATGATTAAAATTCCTTTAGCACATGGTGTATGCCCACATAGACACCACAAATACACAAAATTGACAATAGGAAACAGCAATACAATTATAGCAAAGATCAAAAATGCTAAGGAAAAACTAAGAATGAAGTTAGCCAGTGAACATGAAAATTTAATTAGTTGTGATTTTGGATAAAGAGAGCTTACAAACATGCCATAGTAAAAGACGTCTAACAATTAAAGAAGCCGACATGGTCTTCATCAGTGTTTCCCAGTCTTGGCATCATTGAAGTTTTGAACCAAGAAATCACTTCTTGCCAAGAGCTGTCCTGCACATTGCGGGATATTTAGCAGCGCAGCAGGCTCCTACCCACTAAATGCCTGTACTGCACTCTCCTACATGGAACAATTTTGTCTCCAGAAAATTTTCTCTCCAACCCTCTTGGATAACTATGAAGGGTTCAAGACTTTAGCTACTGCAGATGTGGTGGAGATAGCAAGAGAGGAACATATTCTTCTTAGCAAAGTATCTCAAGAATGGAAGAAAAAGTATCCAATGTACTCAGCCCTACTATGAAACCAATTATAGCCCAAGAAGAAAGGGGAATGGTAGAGGGAGGGGAGGGGAGCGGGGAGGATGGGTGGAGGGAGGGTACTTGGTGGGACCACACCTATGGTGCATCTTACAAGGGTACATGTGAAATTTATTAGGTGTAGAACATAAATGTCTTAATGCAATAACTAAGAAAATGCCATGAAGGCTATGTTAACCAGTTTGATGAAAACATTTCAAATTGTATATAAAACCAGCACATTGTACCCCATGATTGCATTAATGTGCACAGCTATGATTTAATAAAAATTAAAAAAAGAATTAGAAGCGTAGCCTGAAATGACCCTGAACTGTTGCAATCCCATGATCGAATTTGAGCACATGAGGGGTTGCAAAGAACGTGGTTTCTTGATCTGGAATCTGCTCCTGGTGCAGATGCTGGGAACACTATAGAAATGACAACGATTTAGAGCAGTCCATAAACTCAGATGATAAAGCGGTGGCAGGGTTTGAGATGATTGACTTCAGTTTTGAAAGAATATCCACTGTGGGCAAAATGCTATCAAACAGTGTAGCATGCTACAGAGAAATCTTTCATGAAAGGAAGAGTTAATCAGTGTGACAAATTTTATTAGAAATGGATGTAGCCACCCCAACCTTCAGCAACCTCTAGCCCGATCACTCAGCAGCCATCAACACTACAGCAAGACCCTTCACGGATAAAGAGATTACGATTTCCGGAAGACTGGGATGATCATTAGCATTTTTAGTACGTATTGTATTTTTAGCCATACTGCTATTGCACACTCAGTAGACTATAGTATAAACAAAACTGTTATATGCACTATGAAACAAAAAAAAAATCTTGCGACTCACTTCACTTCAATAGTTGATTTATTGCAATAGTTTGAAACCAAACCCATGATGTCTCCAAGGTATATTTGTACGAGTTCTCCAAAACCACAAATTCAAAATACCTTTCTTGAGCGGCACCTGTGGCTCAAAGGAGTGGGGGTGCCGGCCTCGTATGCCAAAGGTGGCAGGTTCAAACCCAGCCTCAGCCAAAAACTGCAAAAAAAAAACCCTTTCTTTAGAAGCCTGTCCCTGAGACTCAAGAGAGAATTCATTTAATTCAGTGGACTTTACATGAATGTGAAAATCACGTCAGGGCAGAATAGCATTTAGGTATGATTTTTTAAGAAATTTAAAATTGGAAAAGTGTTTTTATTCAGTTTTGGGGTGCACAAAAAAGTGCTTCACAATTGAATTGAGAGTATCTGATGACTTCAAGTACAGATAATAGAAAAACATGATTTTAATTTACCATTCTGATGCTACTACACACCCATGCAACAATGTGGATGGAAATTATAACTATAATATTGAGCAAAACAAGCCACAAACACAAATGAATATGATATTACGTTTATATCCATTTTTACGACAAACAAAAGTGACATATAATGATAGGAGTAAGAACAGCAGTAATTCTTGGCAGATGAAGGTAGTGAGCTGTGAAAGACAAAAGGTGTGGAGAGGGCCGCCGCAGCCCTGATGAGATCCTGCCTCTTGACTTGGGGAGTCTAACTTTGGGAAAATTCGGCGAGTTGCACACAACCTTGTGATTCGTGTAATTTTCTGTATACACATTATCATTTGATCAAATTGTGTTTAAAATTTAGGATATATTCCTAAAATAAGAAGAAGTTAACTGATCAAAGTATTCTATCATAGACATACTTCTATCTGACAATGTGAATGTCACTTTCTTTGCATTATTACTATTATTACTGCCTAATATTTCGTTGCAGCAATCGTCTGATTTCTTTTCTGAATGTATTTATCTTCTTTCATTCTTTATAAGATTTTTGTTCTCAGTCCTTACGTTAAATATTATTATTGTCATTAAATTTAGCCTTTTAATTCTGTGAAGGCAAAAGTGGAAACCTAATATACACATATCTATGTCAGAAAAGTAAATTTAAAAAAATTGGGAACAAACAGGAATTACCTAATCTGATAAGAGGTATACGCAACTATCTTATAAGTAACATCAAAATTAAAGTGTAACACTTATAGAATAGCCAAATTGATTAAACAGGGCCTTTTTTAAAAAAAAATATTCTTGTAGATAGCAGTTGTAGTCCTTTAATTATCGTTGTTATATACTAACCCATTGTGGGACTCTACCACCATTGTCTTATGCTACTCTAATACTGTAGGTAGTCTACCATTAATACTTAGTTAATTTCCAGACTTTTATTGTTATTGGTAACATAATATCACAGTTTATATTTCGGGAGAAGTACTGTATATGTACCTATTTGGGGGGATATTTATATAGGAGGGATAGCTGAGCTATAACGTACAGACATATTAAACTGTTTCTATTTCAAAAACTTGAGGGAGCTTGAGTGTTTGTTGTTGTGTGGATGAATTGTGTCATGTGTAAGTCAGGGCTTTCTGTGTACCCGTTACCATAAAATGTACACTGTACTCCATAGGTAGATTTTTATAACAACCCCTACCAGCAACCCCATCGTGTTTATTATAGCCACACATATCTTTGGTTAGCTCTCTTTCATAAGTGGACAATATGTGGTATCTGTTTTTCCATCCCTGGGATACTTCAGTTAGGCTAAGGCTCTCCAGTTCCACCCAAATTGCTGCAAAAGACATTATTTTATTCTTTTTTATGACGGAGTAGTACTCCATAGTATGTGTGTGTGTATATGTGTACATATATATATTTTCTTTTTTAATTAAGTCATATGTACATAGATCATGAATACATTTATGCCTTTGTGGGAGTCAATGTGTTGACTATTTGTACATTTGGAGTGCTTACATCCTACTAATTAACATAGCTTTCGTCTCATTTACTTAATCACAGTGTTAAGACATTCATGTTCAATACTTGATAGATTTGACTTGTACCCTTGCAATATGCTCCATAGGTCCCACCATTAACCCTCCCTCTATCGAACCACACATACTCCCTTTATTATTACAGCTTTAAAATTTGTTTCTATATCTGATAGACTAATACCTAGAATTTTATTATTTCTCTAATTTTCAGTGACTACTTTTGATATTTAATATTTCCATATAAATTTTAGAGTCACCTTATCAATTTCTTAAAAAATGGAATTGATATTGAATCTAATTTATAAAATCATTAAAATTAATCACCAGGCATAGCAATAAACACAGAGAAAGGACTTGACCTTCAGAAGAAGCTAATTCACATGCAGGCTGATGGCTGGATGAAATCCTAAATTCATGGATTTTCAAGTCCCTACCCTTGTCTAGCATCTTTTGAAACATAAATATGTTATATCTATTTACTTATGTGTTGAATATTTCTCAGTCAATGTTTTATACTTTTCAGCATATAGTGCTGCCACATTTTTGTTATCCTCATTTACAGGTATTTGATGCTTTTATGCTATGGTAAATGCTACAATTTTCAATTTTTATTTTCTATTTAGGGCCAGAATACAGAAATATCACTGAATATTTTTACATTGACTTGTATTTAGCAAATGTGATCAATTCATTTACCATATCTTATAGCCAGATTACAGATTATGTAGGAATTTCTGTATCCACAATCATATCATCTTCAAATAGATCTACATATAAATGTTTATGAGAGTGAATACCCTAATAGTTTCATTTCATAATCTTTTTGTCACATATTTGCATTAAATCATTGTAGCCTCATTCTTGTGCTGATGTCTGAAACTGTGTGAGATTGATGTTTATTTCTCTCCTTCAACTATTGAAAAAAGTCCTTTAGGCCTGGAATATGGGAAGATTTTTAATAGCAGATAGAATTCTTTCATAGATATATCAGACTATGTAAATTTTTAAGAATTTCTTCTACTAGAAGTTGAATAAGAACTTTCAAATTTACTTTACTCAAATATTTGTATTGCTATTTTAATAAGAGTAAAAACTGGAACCAAGTCCTCTTTAATTCTTAATATTGGTAATTTGTGCTATTTCTCTTTTTTTTCTTAATCTAAATACTATTAGAGGGAGAAACTTTATTGATCATTTCAAAGAATTAGCTTTTGTCTGAGTTGATCTATTATAAGTTTAGATTTTTTTCCACTGTCATCTGCTCTTGTGTTTTTTAGTAATTTCCTTTTATTTCCCTTACATTTGAAGTGCTATTGCTTGAGAGGCTATGAGTTCACCTCTGAATTCTGTTTTATGTACATCTCACAAGTTTTAATATGCTGTGTCATAGCAAATAATATCCAGTTCAAAATAATTTCTATTTCTGACTTCTCCCTTGACTCGAGAATTCCAGGGAGTTTTCCTAGTTATATTTTTGTTATTTGTTCTAGTCATGCTACCACGGTCATATAACATTATATGTTATTATCATCTTTCAACATTGGTTGAGGCTTGGTTTGTGGTAGCGGGTGAATAATTTTGGTAAATAGTTCATGTGCACTTAAAGAAATTATGCAAATTCTGTCATTGTTAGTTGCAGCTTTATGTACTTAAGGATTGCTTGGAAAATGTTCAGCCATGTATGTCTCTTTTTTATATTATATGGCAGAATACTTCCCAACAACTTTCATATATATTTACCACTAAGGATAAATGTGTTGATGGAGTCTTTCAAATCGTCTATTTGCTTAATTTTTTTTGTTGGCCTTATTATCAGCCATTAAGAGAGGCATGTTAACATCTCCAAATATAATAGTGGATTTGTTTATTCTCTATAGTTTTGTCAACCTTTGCTTTGTATATTTTGAAACTATGTTTTTGATAACATACTTATGTAAGACTGTGATATTGGATTAGCCCCCTGTTGGATTAGCCCCCGGTTGTTTTGAACTGTATCTCTCTAGCTCTACTAACTCTTGCTTTTAAATTTATTTATCTAATATTACTACATGTGATCCAGCTTATTTTTGTTTAGTGTTTGCATGATTTATTCATTTTCCATGTCTCTATTTAAATATCTCTGCATTGTCCTATTTCAAAATAGTTGAATATTGAAAAATATTTCTCTTTTAAGGAGAATATAATTTTTGTCTTTTTAAAATTGAAAACGAAAAGTTTTCCTTAGAATATTTCATTTATTTACGTAAAATATAATTACAGGTTAGCTTATAGATTTCTTAACTTCTTTTAGGATAAAATCAATTCTTTATTGTTTTGTTTATTTGCAGTAATGTGGTTATTGGTCCTTTTTCTATTCTTATAGCGGTTATGCTAGGTATTACAACTTGCATCATTGACTTATTATGATCTAATAAAATTTTTATTCTTACTACTTTCCTAATACTACCTAGGAATATAGAACTTTTAAATTACATTTATCTCTTTTATCTTTTACATTATGTCCTACTTTCTAACTCTCTATATAATTTAAACTGCAAGATATTATAATCACTGTTTTAGGTAGTCTATAGTATTTTATATTTGCCTATATAGTTACCTTTTGGGGTGTTTTTATTCTATACACAATACTTCCACATTTTCACCAGGGGGTATTTTTCTTCCCTTTTAGTATGGGAACGAGTGGTGGTTTGCTCATGATGACCTGCCTCTGTATTGTTTGTCTCAAAATTTATTGTATACTATTTTTGAAGAATGTATTTTAGATATAGAAATTTTAACCATAGCTTTTTCCTATAATATCATTTAATTTTTTTTCTAATTTTCCTAATTTTTTTCTAAGAAGTCAGTTGTCAGTCTAATATTCCTTTGAAAGCCCTATGTTCTTTTTTCCCCCGATGGTTTCTTTCTTTTCTGTATTTATATTTGGATTTTTTTTACTATGATGACTCTTGGCAAGTCTTTTTATTTTATTTACTTATTTTGTATTTTCCCTGCCTGGGAGTTCTTAAGCTTTTTTGAGTGGATGGGTTTATATCTTTAACCAAATCATAAAAATTCTCAACTACTTGTTCTCTGAATATCACCTCTGACACATTTTTTCTCATCTCTCTTTCTGGAATTCCAATTATAGTTACATTAAAGTTTAATACACCCATGTGTCTTTTATGCTGCTGTATTTCTCATTTTACTCATTCATTTTCTCTTCACATTCAGTATTTTCTATTGACCTATCTTTGAATTAACTCATCCTGTGTTCGGCGGTATGTAACTGGCTATTAAACTCATCTCTTGAATTCTTTAATTCTATATAATATTTTAAATTACAGACTCTCTGCATGAGATAGATAGATGTACATGTATATTTATAATTTGTTGAAATTATCTTTCTTTCACACTGGTTTTGTTCATAAATTTCTGAGTTTTTAATATTGTATTCAGAGTCAGTTTAAAGCCCTATCTCCCAACTCCTATGTCCGGGTCACATATATATCTACTTCTACAGGCTGCGTTTTCTTCAATGTAGTAACACAAATCTTTCTCTTAGTTTTCTAGTTGCTCAGAAGAGATGGTCAACTCTATAGAAGGAAAGATAACACATCTCTGGGAGTTCACAGAAAAGCTGTAATTTAAATGCCTTAATAAACAAATTCTCATTCATCTCATATCATAGCTGTGTAACATGTACAATTTTATATTTTTAAGACTTGAGTTAAGGTCTATAAAAAATCTATTCAATGCTTTTCAGAAATATGCAATAATCCTATTCAATTTTGAGTGTAGGAATTCTATCAAAGTGATTAAGCCACTGATAGACTTACCAATGGGCTCAATGACAAACCTAGTGATGTTTCCTTAATAGTTTATGCTCCTATATGAATTAGAGTAAATTCTTGTCAATGAAGAATGAAGTTCCTTGTATGTTACAAAACTTACACACAATATTTCACATTGAAGGGTGTAGCTTTCACATAGTTCAAAGACTGTACATGTGACTAAAATGTATAATCCATCAACAAATTTTAAGGAAGACGATTGCATGTGACTCAGACCTATTTCCCTTTTGAAACAGATAGCATATTTATAAAAGGACAGAATTTCCAGTACACAGATAGATTTTTGAGAATTTTGATCAGTAGTGTGTAAATTAATTTTTTTTTACCAGCAGTAAGCTCCGATTTACCCCAAACAAGGTCTGCATAACAGGCTGACACCAATTCACTTTGAAGCAATGCTGATCTCCACTCACTTTAAGCAGAATGATGCCTAAATATCCTGTTTTACATAGATTGCAGCAAAAGGTTACAAACATAGTGCACAAAACTGTCCATAAGAAGAACTTGGTATATACTAGTTTGGGATTACAAGGTATTTTGTTTGAATGAAATGAATGAATGAAAAAATGTAAACATGGAGTAGAAAATGGCCACTGAAATAGGAAGTAATATCCGCATGCTAATAAAATATCTATGTTTATTCAGACTTGAAAAAAGAAAATACCATAACATTATTTTCAAATATGATATGTGATTGTGGGAGAGGCTAGGGCAGTAAACACTGGATGTGGGACTTGGAAGTTCAGAGAAAGAGTTGCTGCCAATCAATTTACTAAACCAACTGATCTAATCATGAATGGCCTTTCCAAGGAGCTCATGCAGAGATCAACAAGAAGTAGTAGAGTTTGTTTACTTGTGACCCTAGCAGGCCCACACCTATACATCCTATAGGATATATGGACCCACTGTTCATCATGAGGGACAGTAGTTGAGAATTGGACATATAGCAGAGGAAAGACAAGACAAACTACATCCCAACATGCACCTCTGTATCTGTGTACAGTGACATCTACAAAGAAGTGACCTTCAAGGAGTTACAGCCACTGCCTCAAATCCATATTCCCAACTTTGCATGTTCCCAATTTTACCAAGTCTGAATCAGACTCATATGCAGAAGAGATTCTGCCAATACACTTTAGCAGTTAATCAAGTTAGAAGGCAAAATACATGAAAGTTCCATGCTTCTGTTTTAAATAAAATTATAGGCTCAGCGCCTGTGGCTCAAGTGGCTAAGGCGCCAGCCACATACACCTAAGGTGGCGGGTTCGAATCCAGCCGGGACCCGCCAAACAACAGTGACGGCTACAACCAAAAAAAAAAGCCAGGCATTGTGGCGGGTGCCTGTGGTCCCAGCTACTTGGGAGGCTGAGGCAGGAGACTTGCTTGAGCCCAGGAGTTGGAGGTTGCTGTGAGCTGTGAT
>CAUYQV010107694.1:0-23947 GCA_963574575.1 Galagoides demidoff
TGGCAGGCACCTGTGGTCCCAGCTACTTGGGAGGCGGAGGCAGGAGACTCGCTTGAGCCCAGGAGTTGGAGGTTGCTGTGAGCTGTGATGCCATGGCACTCTACCCAGGGGGACAGCTTGAGGCTCTGTCTCAAAAAAAAAAAAAAGTTTGGGACCAGCACTCCGTGTTTCCCCTTCTGTTTATAGTGAGGGGCAGAGAGAGAGCCAGAAGAGCTGGGATTAAGCACTGGCTCCTCTACCTCCTTTCTAGGTGACTTTGGAAAAGTCACTTCCCTCTCTGGCCTCACTTCTTCCTCTGTCAGTGGAGTAGTTAAGTTGCTGATCTCCGGGCTCATCCTTCACTGCCATTCTAAGGGTATCTGAGATCAGTTTCACTTACTTCTGCCTTGCAGGAAATGGGGGTTAGGGCCTCCCAAATCCTCACCTTAGGAGGATTTGTACTGGGGAGAGAGGTATCATCTGGAGCAGGGTACAGTGATGTTAGAGATAAGGGAAAAATTTCAGGCAGCTTGGAGCTGGAGCCAAGAGCAGGGAGAGACCAAAACTCATGCTCATCTGTGCTAAGTAATATTTTGGAGGGACATAAGGGATCCCAGAGACAGAATGGCCTTTCTCAGAGATAACATGAGACAGCCTGGAAGTGTTAAGAGTAGGGAGGAGGCTCTCCCAGAGGCAGCTCCTCTAACATTGGTGCTCAACTGCTGGCCACTCCAGCTTGTGTATAGGGTCCACAGGAAGGGTTTTGTTTGTGTCAGGACCATAGACCAACCTTCTGGACAGTTCAAAATGAGAGCTAAGGCTTCATTCTGACCCTGATACAGCCTTAGAATCAAGATGGTCTGGGAAGCTAGCCCTACTTAAAATACTTAGTAATTGTAAGTATTTCATTTTATGCATTTCAGAAACATTCAGAGATACTTCAATAATGCAAAAAATAAAAAATAAAAAATGAAAAATAAAAAGAAACATTTGGAGAAGTGGTCTGTAGGCTTCATTAGATTACCAGAGGAGTCCAGGACACAAAAAAATGTCAGGAGCCATTAATAATAGCCCTGAGATCTTCACAGGACCTGTGCTGAGCTCCACTGCATGCCTTCCCCTGCGCCTAACAATTCTGGGAAGTAGGGGCTGTTCTTGCCTGCATTCTACAGATGCCTGCATGAAGCACAGGGAGGGACCTGGTGCCTTGCCCTAGTAGGTGGCATGCTTGTCTTGAGCCCTAGCATTCTCTTAGTCCAGAGCCCTTGCTCTTAACCACTATGTGATGCATGTTCATTACATGAGGAGTTGTGAAAATTGCTAGGTGAGAGTCAGACCAGCTTGCACATGAAAGTAGTCTGGAATTGTGGTAGAACCTGTTGAGCCTAAACTAGTCCCATAAGATCACAGAAATAGATCCTGAGAAACCAACCTCAGTGAGGAGGGGCCAGAGTCACGGGCTGACAGTGTGCTCCACTTCCTTCCAAACTCCTGGAGGCCAAGACAGGGACCAGAGCCCTTCCCCATTCTCCAAGGGACAGAATGAGATAATTAGACATATAAGTAAGCTGCTGACTCCCAAATTCTGCCCTGTAGGGTGGGTTGCCGGGCTGGCTGGCACTGAGGACATGGGATGCCCACATAGTGGCAGGCTGTGCACATCTGTGTGCAGAGGGAACCTGCCTGCGCTAGGTGTCAGGACAGCGGGGTTTTGATCCCCATGTTGCTGCTGTTTAACTGGTGGGTTCTTCTGCACAGGAGGCTCTCTAGGAAGCTTTGTTTCCAGCCCTGTGTAACGTGTGGGTTGAAACAGATGCTCTCAGGGGTCCTTTTCACTCCCTCCCCTCTTGTGAAGGCAGCTCTGCCAGTCTAGGGAGTGTCTTCATGGGTCTCATTTCTATCTTCTAGAGGCATTCCAAACAGTTTAGTGCACTCCTCTCTTAGGGTCTCCTCCTTCTAACCTTCTGTGGCTGGTGACTCCTGGAACAGGGTCTTTTTAGAGCCAGATGCAAAGCCTCTTGGGTGTGCCAGCTGGGTTCACACACTGTACTAGCCCCTGTCCCCCAGGGTTTCTCCAGGGGGAACTAAAGGTCCAGGTTGCTGGCCAGGGTTGGTGTTTCAGGGATTCTTACTTGGTGATACTGTCTCTGAGGGAGGGCTTGGAGTTGGAGCCTGGCTTGTGGTATGTTCAGAGCAGCTAGATCTGTTTTTTTGTTGTGAACTCTTGTTCCTGCTCCTCACGGCCCAAAGATAGTGTCCCTTTGCCTGGATACCCTTTTTTAGATTAAGGCCATGCTGGTAGTAGTCTTAGGTTAGCTCCATCAGTACTATGTCATTTCCCCTGGAGGACCCAGGCTATCCCCTGTGCTGCCTGAAGAATCTCCCATAGGAGCCCCTACTGGGCTAATGGGGTCCCTGGAGAGGAATGTGGCCCAGCTGGATGGGAAAGGAGTGTCACTAAGGTGTTGCCAGCACCCCATTGTGCCATAAGGGGAGTTCCCAGGGCAGTGCCTCCTGAGCCAGAGCTTGCTGTCTGCAAGGCCACTCTGATGGCTAAAAGCACACAGCCTTGGCTCGGCGCCTGTGGCTCAAGCGGCTAAGGCGCCAGCCACGTACACCTAAGGTTGCAGGTTTGCATCCCCAGCCTGGGCCTGCCAAACAATAATGATGGCTGCAACCAAAAAATGGCCGGCCGTTGTGGCGGGCACCTGTAGTCCCAGCTTTTTGGGAGGCTGAGACAGGAGACTCGCTTGAGCCCAGGAGTTGGAGGTTGCTATGAGCTGTGATGCCATGGCACTCTACCCAGGGGGATAGCTTGAGTCTCTGTCTCAAAACCAAAAAAAAAAAAAAAGCACACAGCCTTGCGGAAGGCCAGAGGACAGGATAGTATAACTACCTGTTCCTAAAGTCACTACTCCCAGGAGAGAAAGGGTCCAAGTCCACTGGAAAAAGTAGAGTGTGGAGTGGGTGTGGGGAGGTGGGAGCTTGTGTTTTGGCTGTCTGGCCTTTCTGGACTCCTTCTAGCTCTCTGGCAGAGTGATGCCTCGCAGGGTGAGGGGAGGGCCTTCCTGGGACCTTCCTTTTCCCTGGCCTTTCAGGGGGGCTTTTTGCTTGTAGCCAGAGTTCTTGAATGTCCCCTTAGAGGACAATGTCCCTTCATCTCCCCTCTTCTCTTTCCAGAGGATTCCCAACCTTCCTTGATCCAGCAGGAGGCAGCCAAGAGCCTCTCCCTATCAGGACATACCCACTTACCCAGCCAGGTGCTTGGTTCTGAAGGCAGCTGCTGCTCATGCCAAATTGACAGAGCACGGATCTCTGAGAGGCTGCAAGGGCAGCCAGGCTTTAGGGTCTGTACCCAGCAGACTATAATCGGGGCTCCATGCTTCCCTTCTCTAACTCCAGCTGATTAGCCATGGCGAGTTCCATTTTGGATGGGGCTGATTGCTACCTGACAGATCTCTGGGGCCCCTGCAGGGCCTGCAGATTAATATTCTTGAGTTGCCTATGCTTCTTGTTTGCATGGGAACAAGGCTGTGTGGCAGAACTCTCTGGCCACCCTGCCACCTGCATACCAATAGGGCTGTGGTTCCCACTGCGGCTCAGGGCCTAATATCTACGCTGCTGCAGTAGAGATAGTCTGGTGGGAGATTCCCCTCGTCTGAGCCCATGTGCTCTCTGCAGCTCTCTTGCAAGGGAAGCCAGCATTGTTGGCAGCAGTTCCAGCCCGAGGCAGGGTTATCTGCTCTGAGCCAGGAGCGCTTGGTCCCCTGCCCTTCCCAGGGCGGGCGGGCTGGCATCCGCCTCCTGCAACCCCAGCACTGCTGAGAGCAGCAGGTTGAAGCCTGTCCACCTCTTGGCTGAGTGATTACGGTGCCCTGGGCCAAACCTTGCCTGAGAATGGATAACCCTTCAGCCAACGTGGGGCCTTGCTGAGAACTTTAGGGGCTGAGGTTGGCTGATGGTGTCTTTCCACCATCTTGGACTGGGATGGTTACCTCCAGGAAGGTCTTCTGCTATTTCTTTTTTTAAGACAGAGCCTCAAGCTGTCACCCTGGGTAGAGTGCTGTGGTATCACAGCTCACAGCAACCTCCAACTCCTGGGCTTAAGGAGTCTCCTGCCTCAGCCTCCCAAGTAGCTGGGACCACAGGTGCCTGCCACAACGCCCGGCTATTTTTTTGGTTGCAGCCGTCGTTGTTTGGCAGGCCTGGGCTGGATTTGAACCCGCCACCTTAGGTGTATGTGGCTGGTGCCTTAGCCACTTGAGCCACAGGCGCCGAGCCTCTTCTGCTATTTCTAAGGACCCTTCCTCCTGATGTTGGGGCAGGACATGGGCTGGGAGGAAAAGTGAGTGAGTGTGTGTGTGTAACCCCACCCTCCTAGCCGCATCTGGCCACTCCTGCAGATGTGGCTCTGGCCTTGTGGCCACAGAGTCGTCAGGACGGCTGGCGGGAAAACCACAGAGGAATGTGCCCAACCATGCTGGGGGGAAAGGGGTTGGTGGGAACAGAAAGAGACATCCTGCTGGGACTTTACCTTCACCCACACTGACTCCTGCCTCCACTGGGTCCCAAAGGCCATATTCAGGCCTGAGAGTGGCATGGCTTTGGTTTTTAGCAGGCCTTGCTCCTGCCTTGGTGATACTTCGTTCAGTGCTAGGTTTTCCAGAATAATCTAGAGCTGTCTAGATAGGTATAGGGGCCTCTCTTAGCCCACCCTTTCCCTCCTCCCAGTTCCATCCCCTCTCCACTCTTGTAGGATGGTCATGGAGGTCTGGAAAGAGACCTGTTCACGGGGCAGAAGATAGTGGCAGCCGTTAGGATATTGGGGTCCTTTCTTCTCCAGGCCTGGACTGGAGTGCGTCACACTGCCACAGGAGAGTCTCCCCAGCCCTTGTGATTGCCCTGAACTGTATGGAGGAAAGTGAAGGCTTTCTTTGGAAAAAGAAGTAGAAAAGAAACAAGAAGGGCTGGCCCTGCCTCTCTCACTTCCTCCTTCCCAGGCAGTGGTATCCTGCCTTCCCCTTCCTACTGGCCTCTGGAGCCTTTGTGGGGTATAGGCTGGGCTTGGGGCTCCCTGCTCGTGTAGTAGTGTTTGCCTAGTTGCCCTGACAACCCCAGGGCAGTGGTGGGGAGTGACATTCTGTGACCAGAAGGCAGTGTACAGGCACCAAGATGTGGAGATGTGGTCTTCCTAAACAGTGGTTCTCAACCTTCCTAATGCCACTGCCCTTTAATATAGTTCCTGTGGGTCATCACCCACAGGTTGAGAACCGCTGTCCTAGAAGGCTGTTGGGAGTACAGAAGGTTTAAGTGGGCACATGGGAAGCCCACTGTGGGGCCTGGACTCACTTTCTTGGAACCCAGGCTCCGAGCCACCTGCCCATCCCCAGCTGGTTCTCCCAGAACTGCAGTTCTGAGATCTCTGCAGAAGCTCCCGCCCTCCCCTTGCCCTTACCCTTCTTCCTGTCTGATTCCCTTTCCTTTCCTGTCTCCTCCTCCCACCTCCTCCCTGCTGCCTGCCCGCCCATCCTCTCATTCCCCCTCCCCCCAGGCACAGCTGCTGTTTGGCTCACTCTATATATAGCGGCATTTTCAGGGTAATTACAATAAAACTGTTGAAAGGAGATAATCCAGCAAAGGAAGCAAGTCTGACTCCCAGCCCCCTCTTTGTCCCTGGTTTGGTGCAGCCCTGCACCCCCTTTCCCTGAGGCCTCCAGTTCCCATCCCACCTCCATTCCCATAGCCCACCCTTCTTCCCCCCTCTACCCCAGCTGGGTGTAAGGCAGAGAAAAGGGGAGAGAGTGGGGATAATTAGAAGGTCTCCACAGGCTTTTCCTGGGTTTACTAAGGCCCCTGGCTGCCAGCTGCATCAGTTCTAGAACCAACCTCTGTGCCTCAGTTTCTCTTCTAGTCTGGGCTTTGATGGGGGCATGGTTTTGAGATATGGAGAGAAGCCACAGAACGGTTAAAAGCCAAGGATCTAGTTCTTCAATCACCTAGACGTGTCTGGTCATCACTGAAACTTCTGTAAACCTTAGTTTCCTCATCAGTAAAATGGAGTAATAATAGCACCTAAGTCATAGGTAACTATGACTTTTTAAATGAGTCATTCATGTAAAATGCCCAGAGGTGTTAACTGTTGATGACAATAGTATGTGTTGAGTACTCACGATCTGCTGGTACTGTGCCTTATGCTTATGCATATTTTCTTACTGTAGTTCACTGCTTTAACCTCATTTAATTAAGGCAGAAGGCTGCATCCGTAGAGCAGGAGGACTTGACTTGCCCTCTCTCTCTGTTCTTGAGTCTCCTGGTCCTGCCTGGTAGCTTACAAGGCCCAAGGCATGGCTAGGGTCTGGAACTGAGCCCACTGACCTGTATCTGTCTCTTTTGCCCACAGTGGAGGTGAAGCCGGTGCTGCCAGGAGCCATGCCCAGTTCTTTGGGGGGTGGGAGTGGAGGCAGCCCCAGCCCTGTGGAGCTGCGGGGGGCTCTGGCAGGCTCTGTGGACCCTGTGCTGCGGGAGCAGCAACTGCAGCAGGAGCTCCTGGCACTGAAGCAGCAGCAGCAGCTGCAGAAGCAGCTCCTGTTTGCTGAGTTCCAGAAACAGCACGACCACCTGACACGGCAGCATGAGGTCCAGCTGCAGAAGCACCTCAAGGTGAGTTAGGGGGGTGCAGGGATGCTGCCCAGACCTCTGGCCCCTGCCTGGGTGCAGCTCACGCCCACCCCACCCCTCACCCCCGCAGCAGCAGCAGGAGATGCTGGCAGCCAAGCGGCAGCAGGAGCTGGAGCAGCAGCGGCAGCGGGAGCAGCAGCGGCAGGAAGAGCTGGAAAAGCAGCGGTTGGAGCAGCAGCTGCTCATCCTGCGGAACAAAGAGAAGAGCAAAGAGAGTAAGGCGGGGCCGCCTGGGGTCACTGCTCTTACCACCTGCCCCCTGCCACGGGGGCCTGGCCCTAAGCACCCAGGTCCACTATTCCCTGTCCCGCAGGTGCCATTGCCAGCACTGAGGTAAAGCTGAGGCTCCAGGAGTTCCTCTTGTCGAAGTCAAAGGAGCCCACGCCAGGCGGCCTCAACCATTCCCTCCCACAGCACCCCAAATGCTGGTAATGGCCCTGGGCAGGCGTGGGAGGGCAGACATGTGCTGCTCAGGGGCTGCCTGGCTATAGATGCCGAGGGGCTCCTGCCCTGTGGCCATATGGGCCCTGCAGTCTTACCTAGAGGTTGAGATTCCCATCTCTGGTTTCTCTCCTCATTTCCCTCCCAGTACATCTATGTCCCAATAGATTTTTCATAAAAGTGGATTGCTAGGTGTCAGGTTCAGTGGGCTGGGTGATAACCTAAATCTGCTTTCATCCCTACTCCCACCCCCAGGGGAGCCCACCATGCTTCTTTGGACCAGAGTTCCCCTCCCCAGAGTGGCCCCCCTGGGACACCTCCCTCCTACAAATTGCCTTTGCTTGGGCCCTATGACAGCCGAGATGACTTTCCCCTCCGCAAAACAGGTTAGTGAGTACCCAACCTGGTATCCCAAAACATGGCTCTGGAGGGTGAAGGTGGGCATGTGGAGGGGGCATGTGGAGCTGCCGTCTGAGTCAGCCGGCCTGTGGTGGGTTGGGTCCCACATGTGTGCTCATATGCATGTAGTTGAGTCCCTGCTGCCTTGTCTCCAGCCTCTGAACCCAACTTGAAAGTGCGTTCGAGGCTAAAACAGAAGGTGGCTGAGCGGAGAAGCAGTCCCCTCCTGCGTCGCAAGGATGGGACTGTTATTAGCACCTTTAAGAAGAGAGCTGTTGAGATCACAGGTGCCGGGCCTGGGGGTAAGGGCTAGTCTCATGTCCCTGTTCTGAGGGTCTGGAGTGGAGGCTGGCTCAGAGCAGGCCCAGGTGACACAGCCACTTCTCCCGTAGCATCATCTGTGTGTAACAGTGCGCCAGGCTCTGGCCCCAGCTCTCCCAACAGTTCCCACAGCACCATTGCTGAGAACGGCTTTACTGGCTCAGTCCCCAACATCCCCACCGAGGTACAGGCCTGACTGAGAGTGGGGTGGGATGGGGACAGCTGCTTTTCTTCCCTTGGAAGAAAAAGTGCAGCTTCCATTTTGGTTGGGGGTGCCCAGCAGAGACCTTTCTGCCTGTGTGGATAGGCTGGAGGGTCCTTGCTTGGACCTGTTATCTTGAAGGGGGATTTGTCCCATGGGCCCATGAAGGGCTCTGATCTCAGACTCTCCCAGTTAGGGGTTGGGGGGCACCTTTCAAAGACCTTGGCCTCAACCCAAGTTGCCTCCTTTGTGGCCCCCCCTTTGCCTGCTCTCATGCCTTTCTCTTTCCACTGTTCCCCAGATGCTCCCCCAGCACCGGGCCCTCCCTCTGGACAGCTCCCCCAACCAGTTCAGCCTTTATACGTCTCCCTCTCTGCCCAACATCTCCTTAGGGCTGCAGGCCACAGTCACTGTCACCAACTCTCACCTCACCGTAAGTACAGGGCACATACCCTCCAACCTCCCTCTGGTGTTGAGGTTACTGGTCCTGGATGCCCCCAGCTGGGGCTTTTGCCCATGTAGGGCCCTTAAGGAGATCAGATGGCTCTACCCAGAGATGGGGGAGTGGCCAGAGAGCAGATGAGTGATGTTGGCCCAAAGTGGCTAGAACTAGGAGAGCATAGCCCCTCCTTTATCTCCCATTTCTCTCTACCCCTTACCAGGCCTCCCCGAAGCTGTCGACGCAGCAGGAGGCCGAGAGGCAGGCCCTCCAGTCCCTGCGGCAAGGTGGCACGCTGACGGGCAAGTTCATGAGCACATCCTCTATCCCCGGCTGCCTGCTGGGTGTGGCACTGGAGGGTGACACCAGTCCCCATGGGCATGCCTCCCTGCTACAGCACGTGCTATTGCTGGAGCAGGCCCGGCAGCAGAGTACCCTCATCGCTGGTGAGTGGGTAGGCGGCGGTGCCAGGGATAGGGCTCAGGTCAGGACTAGCAGTCAGGGAGACTCTTTAGCCCTGTTACAACTCCCCTCCACAGCATCACTGATTTCTTCCACACCCTGGAAACCCTGAGTACCTACAGGATGCCACACACTCTTCTGTAGAAAATCTGCTGCCATCATGGACCTCACATTCCAGAGCAGTGCTGTTCAGTAGAAACGGGACACAATCTACATACATACTTTCTAGTAGCTACATTAAAACACATAAAAAAGAAGCAGATGGGATTACTTTTATAACATATATTTAATTTGGTATATCCAGAGCATTATCATTTCAGCATGTAATAAATATGCAGTGTTATCAATTGCATATTTTACTTTTTGAGGTATTTTCCCTTTTTTTCCCCTTTTTTTTTTAGGTATTTTACTTTTTGTTTTATTTTAAGTCTTTGAGTTGGGTGCATATTTCACACTTGCGGTACATCTCAATTTAGACAGTCACATGTAACTAATAGCTATGGGACTGGATGGTGCAGCTTTAGACAGTCAGCTCTTAGTACCTGTTGGCATCAGAAGAGGTTCTGCTTTAAAGATATGTTATCCTGGCCCCAAGGCTTCCCAGCCTGGTGGGATCCATGGAAGGATCAGATCAGAGAGATCTTATTGCAGTTGGGAAGAACTAGTCATTGTTCACTCACAGGGAGGGCCCAAGACTACATGTGCCCTTAGTTAAGTAGATCAAAGGGAGAGAATGGTGAATCCAGGAAGGCTTTCTAGAGGCAGTCTCTGAGCTGTCAAGCTGTTCAGTCAGGGGGAGGAGAAAGGGTGGGGCTCAGGTTTGGCTGCAGGGGGCTCCAGGCCCTCCAAGGTTATTCTTGAGTATAAAGGTGTTGGTGGGGGGGGGCAGATGGAAATAAGATGGGGGAGGCCTGGTGCCCTGACAGTGGTGCTTACTCTTCGCTCCCCAACTCCATAGTACCGCTTCATGGGCAGTCCCCACTGGTGACGGGTGAACGCGTGGCCACCAGCATGCGGACGGTGGCCAAGCTCCCGCGGCACCGGCCGCTGAGCCGCACTCAGTCCTCACCACTGCCGCAGAGTCCTCAGGCCCTGCAGCAGCTGGTCATGCAGCAGCAGCACCAGCAGTTCCTCGAGAAGCAGAAGCAGCAGCAGCTGCAGCTGGGCAAGGTGAGCCTGGGGGGCAAATGTCCCAGGACTGCACTGGGGCAGGACACAGGAGAGAGGACACCAAGATGGCAGAAAGGAGTTGGGGCTGACACCAGGCTGTCCTCAGCACAACAGCACCACGTATCTGCTAAGAGCAGCCACCTTCCTTTTTTATTTTATTTATTTATTTATTTATTTATTTATTTTGAGACAGAGCCTCAAGCTGTCGCCCTGGGTAGAGTGCTGTGGGATCACAGCTCACAGCAACCTCCAACTCCTGGGCTCAAGCGATTCTTTTGCCTCAAGTAGCTGGAACTACAGGCGCCCACCACGATGCCTGGGTATTTTTGGTTGCAGCTGTCATTGTTGTTTGGCAGGCCCAGGCTGGATTTGAACCCGCCAGCTCAGGTGTATGTGGCTGGCGCCTTAGCTGCTTGAGCCACAGGTGCGGAGCCAAATATTCTTGCCACAAATTCAATTCAATCTTTTTGTTGTTGTGGTGGTGGTGGTTTCTGGCTGGGGCTGGGTTTGAAGCCCCCTATGGGGCCCGGCAGCCCCTTAGTCCTTTGAGCCTCAGGCACCGCCCCACTGTTCCTTTTTTTAAATTCACTTAGCTCTATATATGGGCTGGTGGCTGCCTGGGAGATGGGAGGGAAGGGTGGACCCTTCTGGGCTGCAGGCTACACAGAGGCTGATGTGACTTCTGCATTCTCTTTCTAGATCCTCACCAAGACAGGGGAGCTGTCCAGGCAGCCCACCACCCACCCTGAGGAGACAGAAGAGGAGCTAACAGAGCAGCAGGAGGCCTTGCTGGGGGAGGGAGCCCTGACCATGCCCAGGGAAGGCTCCACGGAGAGTGAGAGCACACAAGAAGACCTGGAGGAGGAGGAAGAGGAAGATGGAGAGGAGGAGGAGGAGGACTGCATCCAGGTCAAGGATGAGGAGGGCGAGAGTGGTGCTGAGGAGGGACCGGACTTGGAGGAGTCCAGCACCAGTTACAAAAAGGTGCCCCCTGCCTCCCACCCCAGTCTGCAGTTTCTAGACTATGAGGGAGCAGTGTCTGCAGACAGCAAAAGGGGAATGGAGGGAGGGAGCTGCTTGTGTTGAACTCAGCTGTGTCTGTGTCCTAGTCTGTGAACTCTCCCCCTCCAGCTATGACTGGCTGCCTCTCTGCTTGTGTGTGGATGTGGTGTGTGTGTGCGCGTGTGTGCAAATGCTCATACACACATGGCCTGTGTATCCCCATTTCTGCCTGCATAGGGCTGGTTGTGTGTCGGGCCTGTGCGCATGTGTACACACATGCCCCCGCTGTTACTACAGTCTGCCTTGTGCCTAGCTGGCACTCCATTCATTGCGGACCCAACTGAGCCCTCTGGGCCTGACTCATTCCACCCCCGCTCCCGCCCCACAGCCTCTTACCTCAATACTCTTTGATGTGACTCATCACCTCCCCTCATCCCTCCCCATCTCTGTGGAGCTGGGAAGGCTGGAGTATCTCCTGTCCCTGGAGGGAGCAAGTGGGAGGAGGTGGAGGAAGAAGGAGACTTGGAAGAAAAAGGCTATGTTGGGGCCCCTTGGAGGCCCTGTTAGTGTCTCTCCTCACTGCCATCCAAGTTGAGCCTCCCTTTCCTCCTGGCAGCTGTTCTCAGATGCCCAGCAGCTGCAGCCACTGCAGGTGTACCAGGCACCTCTCAGCCTGGCCACTGTGCCCCACCAGGCCCTGGGCCGCACCCAGTCCTCACCTGCTGCCCCCGGGGGCATGAAGAGCCCCCCAGACCAGCCCACCAAGCACCTCTTCACAACTGGTGAGTCCCTCACAGTATGTTTTGTCCTACCATGCACCAATAGGGTCCAGCCTTGTGGGCAAAGGGAAGAGGTTGCCAGGGCCATTTAGACACCCTGGAGGAAGAGGAAACAGGGCTTCCCTTGCTCCCTGTGTCCCACAGCTGTCAGTGGTAGTGGTGGTAGCCCTCTGACCCAGCTGGGAGGGTAGGGCAGCATCTTTTCACCCCACTGAGGGACCAACCCACAAGCCTGGAACCCTGACAGAGGCCATTGTTCCTTCTATCTCCCCACGTTGTGACGTCTAGGATGTGACCCCCAGAAAGCTCTTCCTCATGAAGCTGCCACATGCTGGACTTGGGAGGGGGGCACAGACATGCCTAATGGTGGCTCTGTCTCACAAGGGCCATGATAGGAGGGGGAAAGGAAGGTGTGTCATGAGGGGGTTCAGTGAGGGGCACAGTGGGGGCGTTCAGGCAGCCTTGTCAGGGCTCAAGGAACACAGGAACTTGTGGCAGGCAGTAATGGAGAAAAAGACTCATAGGAGAAGGAAAGGAGGTGGAGAGCTGAAGAGGGTCAGGCATGTGGGATGGTGGCGAGGTGGCCAAGGGTAGGTGCTTAAGCTAGGAGAACTTAGTGTAGGCTTGGTGTCCATAGCTCAGTGTTAGGGCACTGGCCACAGCAGGGCTGGTGGGTTTGAACCCGACCTGGGCCTGCTAAACCGCACACCTGTAGTCCCAGCTACTAGGGAGGCTGAGGCAAGAGAATTGCTTGAGACCAAGACTTTGAGGTTGCTGTGAGTTATGAGGCTACAGCACCCTACAGAGGGCAACACAGTGAGACTCTCTCAAAAAAAAAAAAAAAAAAGAAAAAAGAGCTTAGTGCATTGAGGTGGCTAGGCTGGGACCCTGGACCCAGAGCAGTACCAGCTGACATGGGGTCTGTGGCCCAGGTGTGGTCTATGACACATTCATGCTGAAGCACCAGTGCATGTGCGGGAACACACACGTGCACCCTGAGCACGCTGGCCGGATCCAGAGCATCTGGTCCCGGCTACAGGAGACAGGCCTGCTGAGCAAGTGCGAGGTAAGGAAGTCCCTCCTTCCTCTGGCCCTACTTAAATCCAGCAAAAGCCTTTCTTTCTCCCGTTGGTGAAGCCTGTCTCTGTGTCTCTGCCTCATGTACTCAGCAGCCCCAGACCTCGGGCCTGGCCCATCCTTCACAGCCTGTTTCTCCATCTTCATGGTCCCCAGCTGAGAGGGGGAGGGTCCTAGGGTAGGGTTTACTTTGTCAAAAGTCGTTGGGTCTCACAGAAAGTGTCTATTTGTGTCTGGGGTCATGGGGCAGAGAGAGGGTCTGGGTGACAGGAGATTAAGCCTTAGTGTGTCTCCACTCACTGGCTTCTCTTCTATTCTTGGTAGCGGATCCGGGGTCGTAAAGCCACATTGGATGAGATCCAGACAGTGCACTCGGAATACCACACCCTGCTCTATGGGACCAGCCCCCTCAACCGGCAGAAGTTGGACAGCAAGAAGCTACTGGGTGAGCAGGTGGACTGGCCAGTGGGCAGGGCATGTTCACTGCCCAGGTGGTTTGGGGGCTGTCAGAAAGGGTAGGCAAGTGGTCCTGACAGGCACAGGACCTTGGTAGAGGTGGCACAATTGTAATGTCACCCACCTCCAGAGGGCGCCATTAACATAGGTACAATATGAACAGAACATGCTGGTGGGGCACAGTGCAGAAGGATGGAAGAGAGGGGTCTGCTTGGTGGTGGGAGACTGCTTTGCTCCCTTCCCCATTGTATCATGCTTCTCTCTCCTTGCCATCTGCACCAGAGGTAAGATGTCCCCCAGAACAGAGGACTGACAGCTCCCAACTGGTGCGGGCTACAGAGGCCTGTCTTGTGCTTAGCTGAGCTCATTGCCCTCTGCAGAGCTGAGCCTGCAGCCTCAGCAATTGAGGCATCTTCTAGAGTAGTTGTTGCCTTTCCCTGCAGGCCCCATCAGCCAGAAGATGTATGCTGTACTGCCTTGTGGGGGTATTGGGGTAAGTAGGGTATGTGCCAGTAAGGGTGGGCAAGTGGCTATCCCAGCTCCCTTCCTGCCCACCATGGCTGCTGGCCTGCTATCTGGGTGCCTATCCCATTCTTGCCCTCCCCCTACAGGGGGCACGCTGAAGCCTGCTCTCCTGCCCCTGCAGGTGGACAGTGACACTGTGTGGAACGAGATGCATTCCTCCAGTGCTGTGCGCATGGCAGTGGGCTGCCTGGTGGAGCTGGCCTTCAAGGTGGCTGCAGGAGAGCTCAAGGTGAGAGTGTGTTTGTGGCCTTGGTGTCTCTTGGCTTGGTCTTGCATCCTCAGCAGTGGAAGACAGGGGCAGTCTTGTTTTCCCTTCAGTGACACACTGCCCTTTACAGCCTCAACTCTCAGACATCAGAATGGGGAGGAGATGACAGCTAGAGACTGAGGGTTATGAGGGACCAACAAATAGGAACTAATGCCTGGTTTGCTTGTGTGTGTCTTGGGGGCAGAGACCTGATTGGCATTTGTAATAGTGTGGTAAATATATATATCTGGTTCTGATCTGTGTTCACTCCCCTGCCCGGCTTGTGCTCCTTTCCTTCTGGCCACCTTGCTTTCCTGTCTGCCTCTTGTCTGTCCCTCTACCCACACCTCTTCAGAATGGATTTGCCATCATCCGGCCTCCAGGTCACCATGCTGAAGAATCCACAGCCATGTGAGTGCTGCCCTGTCCCTGTCATAGACCTTCTGGCTTTGCCCCCTTAGTGTCTCTTGCTCCTGAAGCAAACATCCTGTTGAAGATGACCTCTCCACCCTCTTCTTCCCTCACCCCTTCCCCCCAGGGGATTCTGCTTCTTCAACTCCGTGGCCATCACAGCAAAACTCCTGCAGCAGAAGCTGAACGTGGGCAAGGTCCTCATTGTGGACTGGGTAGGCAGTGGGCTGCTGGGGCTGGGCAGGGCAGTTAGAAGTGGGACCAGGGCCAACCTTCAGGTCTCTCTAGCCACCTCCCCTCAGCCCTGGCTTCCTTAGGTGTGATGGTTTCTCGTTCTGAGGACCAGCCTTGCATTCCTTCTGCTGGGTCATTAGCCCAGTCTTCACATTCCAATCAGACTCCCTCCTTGCTACGAGGGACTCTGTTTCATCTCGGCCCCCACCCTGAAGCCTCAAGCAACAGAAAGTATTTCCTATCTTGAACAGTAGAGATGTCACCACTCCATTGCTAGTAGCCTACTTTTCTCCTCCACCCACCTCAATTAGAGGCTGACTGTGTGCCAGGAACCTGATGAGTACTTGACATGCTGCTCATGGCCACCTCAAGCAGTAAGAACTAGGATGTCTGTTTCTGTGAATGAGGGCACTGTGGAGTGACTTACCAAAGGTCACTTACCCTGGGAATGTTGGCAGGGGGTTTCAGATCAGGCCTTTTGGCCCCAACACTCTGCTCTTGCTATTGTGGGTGCTTCTCAAACCCTGCTTCTAATAGGGAGGGAAAGGCATACACCACTCATTGGGACCCAGGGAAGTAGCCACAAACAATCCTTAGTAAGGATGAGGTCTGTGGAGTCCAATTTAGGCTTAATAATTCATGTCACTGTTGGATCCTTTTTCAGAATTTATACACTTGTTTTAAATTCCTTATTAGCTTTAATGTTTCCCCTCAAACTGTGAAGTGGAATGGGTTTTGTAGGGAGACATGCTTTATTTATCCCATGGCTTTGTCCCCTATGTAGCACCACATCACATACATACAGACCCCAGTCTGAGAAGGGTCAGTTAAATATGGACAGTGCTCGGCTGCACCCCCAGAGCTCACCATACGGTAGGGTAGGGGGCAGGTGGAATTTCTGACCTTCAGGTCAGAGCTTGGGCCATTTTCCTTATGTCTCCACTTCCCCATTAGGACATTCACCATGGCAATGGCACCCAGCAAGCATTCTACAATGATCCCTCTGTGCTCTACATCTCTCTGCATCGCTATGACAATGGGAACTTCTTTCCAGGCTCTGGGGCTCCTGAAGAGGTACAGCTTTTGAGAGGTAGCACAGTGGCACCTGGCAGGGAGCTGTGGAGGCCCATGGTGGTGTTGGTAGCTGGGGCGTCTGGGCTGCTAGGGGAGGACCGCACTGGTCTGACTATTCCTCTGGGCAGAGCAGAGTGACGTCAGTGCAGTGAGGCCTGGAGGCAGGGATGGGGGTCAATATCTGGGATCCCCAGTAGTGAGAGTAACTCCCTTCCCCACCCTGCTGCCAGGTTGGTGGAGGGCCAGGTGTGGGGTACAATGTGAATGTGGCATGGACAGGAGGTGTGGACCCCCCCATTGGAGATGTGGAGTACCTGACGGCCTTCAGGTGGGGACTTGAGAAGGGCAAAGGGAGGCATGGGGTGCCCCCTTGGGCCCTGCAGTAGAAGGGCAGAAGGCACATGGTTCGGAGTGGGTAGAGGGGGCTTGTCTCCAAGAGGAGAACAGAATGGGGTAAGGCCTGGCCCAGCCATCTGCCAGGGTCAGCTTGGGCCATCCCTTTGCAGGACAGTGGTGATGCCCATTGCCCACGAGTTCTCACCTGATGTGGTCCTAGTCTCCGCCGGGTTTGATGCTGTGGAAGGACATCTGTCTCCACTGGGTGGCTACTCTGTCACCGCCAGATGTGAGCCTGCTAGGGGATTGAGGGAGGGTATGAAAGAGGAGGACAGAGTTGAGTGGGACATAGGGCAGAAAGTAGACTCATATTGCAGGAGAGGAGAGCAGGGGGCAGGATCAAGACTTGCAATCATTCTAATAGCTCCGCCCACTCTCTCTCTGCCAACCGGCCTTGGGGAGGCCAGCAGGTGGAATCACAGGGTAGCACAGAGTGTATCTCTTGCTGGATCTGTAGGTTAGAGCTTGTAGAGCCCTGATTTTTTTTTTTTTTTGAGACGGAGCCTCAAGCTATCCCCCTGGGTAGAGTGCCATGGCATCACAACTCATAGCAACCTCCAACTCCTGGGCTCCAGCGAGTCTCCTGCGTCCGCCTCCCAAGTAGCTGGGACCACAGGTGCTCGCCACAACACCCGGCCATTTTTTTGGTTGCAGCCATCGTTGTTTGGCGGGCCCGGGGTGGGAATTCGAACCTGCCACCTTAGGTGTACGTGGCTGGCGCCTTAGCCGATTGAGCCACAGGCACCGAGCTAGATCCCTGATGTTTCAATGATGTTCTTTTTTTTGAGACAGAGCCTCAAGCTATAGCCCTGGGTAGAGTGCTATGGTGTCACAGCTCTCAGCAACCTCAAACTCCTGGGCTTAAGTGATTTTCTTGCCTCATCCTCCCAAGTAGCTGGAACTACAGGCACCTGTCACAAGACCCAGCTATGTTTTGGTGGTGGTTGTCATTGTTTAGCAGGCCAGGACCAGATCTGAACCTGCCAGCTCTGGTGTATGTGGCTGGCGCCTTAGCTGCTTGAACTATAGGCGCCACATTCAGTAATGTTCTTTATAAGACTATCATTGGAACTTTTGGCCAGTCTGTTAATGTTTTGTCGTTGATAGAATATTTAGTCCATTGACAGTATATTTTCTTACAAATATATTTGGGTTTACATGTCCTTTTCTTTTTTGAGACAGAGTCTTAAGCTGTCACCCTGGGTAGAGTGCCATAGTATCATAGCTCTCAGCGACTTCCAACTCTTGCCTCAGTTTTTCTCTTTTTGGTAGAGATGAGGTCTCAGTTTTGTTCAAGCTGGTCTTGAACTCGTCGTGGGCTCAGGCAATCCACCCGCCTTGGCCTCCCAGAGTACTAGGATTATAGGTGTAAGCAATTGTGCCCAGCCTTTCCTCTTTTTTATTTTTATTTTTTTTGAGACAGAGCCTCAAGCTATAGCCCTGGGTACAGTGCCATGGCATCACAGCTCACAGCAACCTCCAACTCCTGAGCTTAAGTGATTCTCTTGCCTCAGCCTCCCAAGTAGCTAGGACTACAGGGGCCCGCCACAACACCTGGCTATTTTTTGGATGTAGTTATCATTGTTTGGCAGGCCTGGGCTGGATTCAAACCTGCCAGCTCTCGTGTATGTGGCTGGTGCCTTAGCCTCTTGGGCTACAGGCACTGAGCCCTTTCCTTTCATTTTTGAAATAATCTTGCTTTGTTGTCTGGGCTAGACCGCAGTGGCATTTTCATAGCTAACTGCAACCTCAAACTCCTAGGTACAAGCAATCCTCCTGCCTCAGTCTAGTAAGTGGAACTATAGACACATGCTACAATGCCTGTCCAATTTTTAGTAGAGACAAGGTCTCACTCTTGCTCAGGCTGGTCTCCAACTCCTAAGCTCAAGTAATCCTCCCACCTTGGCCTCCCAGAGTGCTAAAAGTACATGAGCCACCACCTCTACTATTTTATTTTACACTATTTGTCCTATCTCTTGTGTTTTTATCTCCTTTCCCATTGTCTCTTGAATTATTTTTTCTCTTTTCATTTTTCTCCCTTCACACATTCCCAAAGGTTTTGGCCACTTGACCAGGCAGTTGATGACACTGGCAGGGGGCCGGGTGGTGCTGGCCCTAGAGGGAGGCCACGACTTGACCGCCATCTGTGATGCCTCTGAGGCCTGTGTCTCAGCTCTGCTCAGTGTAGAGGTGAGGGTTGGAGGAAGGGGCTGGGAGGTGGGACAGCAGGCTGGGAGGTGAATGGTCATCAAGGGAGATCCCCTTTCATGGGGTCAAGTAGGACTTGGGGCAAAGCTTGGATCCCTTGGGAAGGTTTTCCTGGTGGCCAGGAAAGCTCTGAGTAGGGGTTCCTCTTTCCTCTACAAAAACTATGCATGCCTCTGTCATGAGGGATGTCTGGTGCTGAATGGGGGCAGTTGGAGGGGCAGGCATTACCAGCCCACTCTCCACTCTGAGCTGCCTTTTCTTTCCCTTGCCAGCTGCAGCCCTTGGATGAGGCAGTCTTACAGCAAAAGCCCAACATCAATGCAGTGGCCACGCTAGAAAAAGTCATCGAGATCCAGAGTGCGTGGGGACAGGTGGAGGGGCTCAGAACTCAGCCTGCTGAGGGGGCAGTGCTTGTGGGAGCATCGGGGCTGGCTGTGCACAAGGGGCTTGTCTGCCTTGCTTACCCCTGCCCATTCCTCTTCCATAGGCAAACACTGGAGCTGTGTGCAGAGGTTTGCTGCTGGTCTAGGCCGTTCCCTGCGGGAGGCCCAGGCAGGTGAGACTGAGGAGGCCGAGACTGTGAGCGCCATGGCCTTGCTGTCGGTGGGGGCTGAGCAGGCCCAGGCTGCTGCAGCCCGGGAGCACAGCCCCAGGTGAGCCCCCTTCCCCCACTACTATGCCCTTGCTCAGGCTAGGGACCCTTGTTCAATGTCCTTCCCTGTGCTTGTCCCCACAGGCCGGCAGAGGAGCCCATGGAGCAGGAGCCTGTCCTGTGACACCCTGGCCCCTATCCCTTTGGGCTCCATCATTGTGATTTTGTTTATTTTTTCTATTAAAAACAAAAAGTCACACATTCAACAACGTGTGCTGTGTGGGTCTCTCAGCCTTGCCCCTCCTGCTCCTTTAAGCTGCCTCAGGCCCCCTGCCCTATGGCCCCCATCTCAACTCTAGAAGTGTGCTCCCTCTGTGGGGGTTGGGGTGCTCTTCCCAGCCCCTGCCCCATGTTGCACCCTGGGTCCACTTTCCTGCATTCTATCCTTTCCCCCTTGAAGCGTGGGCCAGCCTAAGGTGGGCTTGGGGCCCAGACGGTACCCTTCAGTTCTAGGACCTCCCAGGTGAGGAGAAAACAGTAAGTTGGTGCCTTGGTTTCCGCTGACTTGGGGGAATATGCCTTAATTTCATCCTCCTTCCCTCTCCAGTCTCAGGGGAGGATGTGGAGGGCCACCACCATCTCCAATGAAGAGTAGAGGGGAGTTGGACTCCCATTCTAAGATTTTCTACCCTCTCCCTCTTTTCTGTCCTCACCATCTCTGCAGATGCCTCTTTTCCTCCTTTTTCTTGGCTTTAGCACCAACAGAAGGCTGGCGCCCTGTATGTGGGCCAGAGGTCTGTGAGCAGGGCTGTCTTGCCTCACACTCCTCAGGGCCTATTTCTCCTTCCCAGGAGCTGAGAGGGTGGAAGTGTGTGGAGAGGGAGGCACTGGGGGAGCCACAAAACCAGGCCTGCTTCCCACCTTACTCTGTTGGCACTGTCTAGAGAGGGGCAGAAGGTGGTCCCTGGACAGGGGCTCCAGGTTGGTGAGAGCCCCCGTGTTGTTTAGGACCAGATTCCCCCAGCTATCTAGCATGCTGCAGATAGAAAAGGCAGTGGTTCAACACCCTCCTGGAGCCTTTTGCTTTGAAGCTTGGGGATGGTGAGAATGGAGGTTCTAGAAGGGCAAGACCAGAAACCAGGGTCCTAGAAGTTAGCCCTCAGCTGGAGCTTCCATTCTTCCTAGGCTCCCTTTGCTGACAACCAGCCCAAAGGAACTAAGTCTAGGTGGGGGCTGGGTGGTACCCCTTCTACTTCCCTGGAGCCCTGCATAGCCCTCTGCAGTGGCTGAGGGCCCACAAGGCTTCCAGGGAATGCTGTCCAGGCCACAGGAAACCAAAGATGGGAAGTAGCTCCTAGGGGACTAACTCTTCCTCCCTTTTTCCCCTAATATCACATTTACTTTCTCTCCTCCCACCCCCAGGGCCCCACCAGTATGTTTACATATTTATTATCCCAATGGGGGCCTGAACAGGACTGAGGGAGCCAGGGAGGGACAGGAGTCCCACCACCATTGTGCACTTGTATGTTGTCTGTTCTAGATCCTCCTGGAAGATGGGGATGGGGCTAGGCCATGTACCAGGCCTTCCCACGCTAAGCCCCAGGCCCTAGGGCCCTTACTCATGCACTCCCTGTGGCTGGTCTGGTTCTCATGTAAACCCACTCCTTGCTTTGTCTCCCTGAATATGGATTTCAGTTAAGGATTTTGTAACCCATTACACTGTGTGTCTTTGTGTAAATAAACTTGTTTCTGGCAGTGCCTTCTGGGGCCAATGTGTCTATTCTCTGGGCTCCCAGATGGAGTAGAGGTTCTCCTCCTTGCTTCTAGCCAAGAAAACAATTCTCTTTTCCAGCCCCTGGACTAAAAGTGGACTTAGGGAACAGGACACTGGGGTGGGAGAGCTTTCCTGTAGGTTTCACTGAATGTAGCTACACCATCTAATGGGACCTCCCACGAGGCCTAGGTGGCAGTGAGTGGGGAGGGGACATAGGCCTGAGAGGTCTCACCTGAGTTCACAGCCCATCCCTTTCCTCTGCCTCTGTAGAAACGGGGCTGGAAGGGGTGCAGACATGCAGCCTGGCAGGGCTTCCACTTGTATACATGTAGGCAGGTTCAGTGGAGATGTATGCATAGGTAAGAAAGGAATCCAGAAGTGTTCAAGGGCTTTATTGGGGCTGCCCTGGCTGCCCCTCACAGTGTCGTAGGAAGCTGTTGGTCTTGCTGTTGCCTTTGTTCTTGGGGGCCTTAAGAAGAAAGGCAATAAGACAAGTCTCTGCAGGAGAAAGAAGGTCCTTCTTTGCAGCTAAGACCAAGTGGTGGGGAAGCAGGAAACTTAGGGTGAACAGGGCCTGCTTGGGGATGGAAGGGAGTGCAGTTGCCTCTTGAGTGTGGTAGTCTCAGAGTGTTGGGAGGGAAAGGACAAAAGTAAGCACGAGAAGTCAGGAGGAACGGATGAGTGGTGTTTCCTGGGCGCTAAACATGTGTACTGCCCAGGGCACAAGGGCTAGGACCAGGCATGGCCAGAGAGTGTACTTAAGGAAATTGAAGATGTAGAAGAGGCTGATCTGAGGAGGGTGGCCCAGCCAGTCCAGGGGGCCCAGGAGCCCCAAGGCTAGCACAAGGCAAGCTATCTTCTGGCCATTTCCCAACTGTGCCCGCCGTACCTGGGCATAACAGGGAGAGTGCAGGGCGATGCCCAGACCCAGGGCAGCCCCTGAGTCACGGCTCAGGGAGGCAAAGGGCCGGCTGTCCACATGAACCCACTCGGGTCGCTCACACCACTTGGAGGCTAAGCTGATGGACCTGTGGGGGAAGAAAAGTCCTTGCCAGGAAAGACTGGAACCTAGAGGGCCACTGACTCCTAACCATCTGCCCTTTGGAGCCCACTCACAGGTTCTTCTTTGTCCCTAGGTGGGTCTATGTTTGTGGACACGTAATGGATCCTTTTTTAAACTACAACGAACCAGAGACCAACCAGGCTAGGTACAGGTGGACAGGACCTGCCCTAGCCTACCCAGGCTTCAAAGCAAGCTTACCAAGAAAGATCCAGGCCCAGTGTAAATAGAGTCCAATAGATGAGGCTGGCACCCAGCATGAGGGCCAGTGCTGTCAATCCATAGAAGCTTAGCTCCCGCTCCATGGGTACCCGGGGAGCCATCAGCCAGCCTAGGACAGCACCTAGGGGAATGGAGTGACAGCAGCTTCAAAGAATTAGAGGATTATGACCTCCCACCCTGATGTAGCGCAGCTTGGAAAAAGAACAGATTGGAATAAAAAGGGGAGCTTTGGATTGGTTCTATAGAAGCTAGGAATGCTGGGAAGATCCTAGACTGGTCTTCCTGCTGCCAAAAGCACCCTTCTCAGCCCACCCTGTTGCCCCAGTTGCTCACCAGTTATTAGGCCAGCCAACACCTGGTGAGGGAAATGCGCCAAGATAAAGACCCGGGATAGGCCAACTGCCAGGAGGAAGGTGCAATAAGCCAGGCTAGGCATTACCCTTACCCAGCGGCTAGAAAGAAGAGAGGCAAATGGCTCAGGGGGTACACATATACAGCCTGGCTTCCCTCAGCACCCCGGCACTTTGTGGTTTGACCAAATACCTCAGGGTCCCCAGAACTCCAGCACCCAGGCTGCCTACTGCTGAGTTTTTTGGGTCCAGGGGGCCACCTCCCCTGCTCCCAATGGTGGACAATGCCAAGTATATACCTGCGGGTTCGAGTGGCCACCTGGGAAGAGAGGGCTGTCATTATGGGCCAGAGGGCTGCACCTGTGATCATGCAGTGTCCCGAAGGGCTTCCTGCCAAGGAATCCAGAAGCTCATGGTGAGAGAATGGAGGGGGAAACCAGATGCCCTTGGTGATACTGTCACATAGCTACTTCCCCCAGCTGAGAAAGGAGCATCCCCTAACACTGATCCACAGTTCACTCTGCCCTGAAGCCTTTTTCATTCCCATTTGATGCCACTACTCTCAGGCTTCTGTCCTGACCTGTGTCTCTTGGCTCTACTCAGCACAAGGTGAGCAGCTGACATGTGGCATGGGGTACCTTCCTCCCAGAACTCAACTTGGTCTTCCTGGGGTTTCTTTGTTCTCTGGGCCAGTAACTGGGAGGCTGGACCTCTGGTTGAAAAGTACTCTGCAATGCTCACTTGAACTCTAACTACAGAGGGAAAAGGAAGAGGTTTGTGGCTCCCCACCTGGACCAGTTTCACAAGAAGAGGGGAACTGGTGAACCTGGGCTGGAGCCTGGCTGTAGTACCCAGACTCATGGACCCACCAAAAGGGCCTGTCTCCAAACAGAAACCTGGAAAAGAACAAATGCAAGGTGACTAGAGGTGGTAACGGAGGCAAGAGATGGTGGTGAGCATATGTTTGTGTGCACTCTAAGGCATATGAGTCACTCTAACCCCTCTTACTGCAGGGTCAGCTCTTTCCTTCTCATCTACAGAGAGCCAAGGACCTGGCTGTTTCCCTCCCAGGCCTTCACTGACCTACCTGCTAACCCCCTCTCCATGTCCTCAATTTCAGCCTGAATTATTGATACCTGAATTATTATTATTATTATTTCAGATAAGAGTTTCACTTACCCTCCGTAGAGTGCTGCAGGGTCATAGCACACAACAACCTCAAACTCTTGGTCAAGCCATCCTCTTGCCTCAGCCTCTCAAGTAGCTGGGACTATAGGCACCCACCACAATGCCTGGCTATTTTTTTTTTTTTTTTGAGACGGAGCCTCAAGCTATCCCCCTGGGTAGAGTGCCATGGCATCACAGCTCATAGCAATCTCCAACTCCGGGGCTCAAGCGAGTCTCCTGCCTCTGCCTCCCAAGGAGCTGGGACCACAGGTGCCCGCCACA
>CAUYQV010107698.1:0-32220 GCA_963574575.1 Galagoides demidoff
ACCAAAGATGTAATTTATAAAATGACAGGTTCGGTGCCTGTGGCTCAATCGGCTAAGGCACCAGCCACGTACACCTAAGGTGGTGGGTTCAAATCCCCAACCCGGGCCTGCCAAACAACAATGATGGCTGCAACCAAAAAAATGGCGGGGCGTTGTGGCGGGCGCCTGTAGTCCCAGCTACTTCGGAGGCGGAGGCAGGAGACTCGCTTGAGCCCAGGAGTTGGAGGTTGCTATGAGCTGTGATGCCATGGCCCTCTACCCAGCGGGATAGCTTGAGGCTCTGTCTCAAAAAAAAAAAAAAAGCATTTGACAAAATTAAACACATTTTTATGATTACAAACTAAACATGGTGCACATTTCAGAAGTATGGATCTCAACACAGTAAGGTCAGGTAAACAAGCCCTCATCTACCATTATAATATCCAACAGTGAAACGATTCCAGAGTTTCCTCTGGTATCAGGAACAAGACAAGAAGCCTGATCTGACCACTTTATTCAAACTAAAAGATTGAGCCCAAGCAATTAGGTAAGAATAAAAGGCATTCAGATCAGAAATGGAGAAATAAAATTCTCTGTTTGGACATGAGGTGATCTTATATATAAAAAACTCTAAAGGTTATAGCAAAGAAAAAAAATTACGACTAATAAGCTCACCCATGAAGGTTGTAGATTAAAAACATCAACGTGCAAAAGCCATTTACATTTCCAAACACTAACAATCCTTTTAAATTTCAGATGACTCTGAGAGTGCAAATGCTATGTTCCCATGGTAATGAGGTGAAAGTGGGTTACACTGCCTGCTCTATGGGTTTGTTCTGCCAAAAGGGCTATTTGCAAGCAGAATGATAAATTAACTCTTAAGTAAAACAAAGGGACAATCTAACTATGCTTCATCTAAAAATTTAATATAATCTTTATAAGGACTCTCACATTCCATTGAAGTAATTTCCAAAGGAGATTCGGAGGACATATTGAATGATTTTGAAATTTTTTTTTTTATGAGTTAGCACTAAATGAAAACTTCTCAATTATAAAGTCTGAATTCAGTGTAGAAATATAAAATTTAGATAAATAAAGAAACAAGACACTTTTTAAAAAGGCACATGAGGCGGCACCAGTAGCTCAGTAGTTAGGGCACCTGCCACATACACAGAAGGTGGCGAGTTCGAACCTGGCCTGGGTCAGCTAAAACAACAATGACACCTGCATCAACAAAAAAAATAGCCGGTCATTGTGGCTGGTGCCTGTAGTCCCAGCTACTTGGGAGGCTGAGGCAAGAGAATCACTTAAGCTCAAGAGTTGGAGGTTGCTATGAGCTGTGATGCCAGAGCACTCTACCAAGGGTGACAAAGTGAGACTTTGTCTCAATTGAAAAAAAAAAAAGGTACATGATCCTGTCTGCTAACTTCTAGATGTGTAGCTCTCTAGTCTTCTCATTTACACATTTATACATGTTGAAATTATACTTTCTATCAAAGAATTGCATGATGTATATTTAGGCTGATTGCAGTTTTTCACTGTTATAAATAGGATTTCAGTAAAAAAAATTGTGCATACTTTTTCTTGTACCTTCATAAACCTAAAGCTGTTCTTGATACAATATAGCCATTCAACGAATAAGAAATACATGATTACTGACACCCACTCATATGTGTAGCAAGGTCAATAACTATTATAGAAGGCACCTTTCGGGGGTCATGTTCAGGTATATGGCTGAGGAGGTAAGCAAGCCTTCTGCCAGAGTGTCTTACTTTTGCATTTACTTTTCCATGATTTTCAGACCTTAGAGTTTGCAGAACTCACCTACATAGTCACGATTTGGAGATGCCAACATAACTAAACCCAGTATATATGACTGAATATTAATTACAAGTTTATTAATTAACAACATGGAATATAACTGCCAGGAAGATGCTGAATTTCTATCTGACAACCAGTATATCTCCTTATGTAGCCAGACAGCTTCCCAAAAGAAAATCAGAAGGTTACTAACAGAACCAGATAGGATTTAAATGTTTGTAGCCTTATCATCCAGGGGGGTGACTCTCTTCCTGGACAGTTCATACAGTCTGTCCAGTCATGGACCATATAATCAACTGTGTTTTTTCTTTCTAAACACACTTCCCAGATCACGATGATTAAAATTGTAGGGGCTCCTACCTGTGGGGAGTGAGTCAGTATTCAGACAGAGTCTTGGTTTGCTTCCTGAGATGGCTGTTCATGTTCATGGTATGTGGATATTTATCATTTACCTCCAGGGACAACTGGGTTAATCTTATTTCTCTTTATCACTATATTCATCAGTGGTTCCTGTTGGGTTGAACATTCTGGCAGAGAGAATTAAAAACTTTCAGTCATGTTACAGAGGGAATGGCCTAAAACAAATGCCAACATATTTTCTATCTCCCCAACTTTTGGGGAACTGAAACCTTTATCCCTGCCAGTGGTGGTGGTAGTTGTGGGGAGGGCAGGGAATGTCTCTTATTCACTGTGCTACAGGAAGTAGCTCAAGGGAATGATGTGGGCAGAGGTCACAAGATCCTTCTAGTCGAAAATGGGGTTAATCTAGAAAGCACAAGATGATCTTGGCCAAAGATGAGATGACTCCAGGCAGAGGACACAAGACTGTCTTAGCCCAAGATGGGTTATGAGATCAGAACCTTTAAAAGCTCTGTGCTTCTGCTCAGATGCGGGAATTTGGACTTTGAGGCCATTGTCTACCATTTTCCTCCTTTGCCAGTTAAGCTATCACTTTCTTTCAAACTGCTTGTCCCTCTTTTTCTGGTGTGGCTATGAGGGACAATTGCCAAAGTTTTGGTAATACTTATAAAATAAAATAAAACTTAAAGGCTATAGATATAATTGAAAGTATCATTTGCTTAATTAATCTCTCTCTCTTTTTTTTTTTTTTGAGATAGAGTCTCATAGCCCTGGATGGAGTGTTGGGGCATCATGGCTCACAGCAACCTCAAACTCTCAGGCTTAAATGATCCTGCCTCTGCCTCCCAAGTAGCTGGGACTATAGGTGCCCGCCACAATGCCCAGCTAGTTTTTCTATTTTTAGTAGAGACAAGGTCTTGCTCTTGCTCAGGCTGACCTCGAACTCTTAAGCTCAAGGGATCCACCAGGCTTGGCCTTCTAGAGTGCTAGGATTACAGGCGTGAGCCCTGCACCTGCCTAAATAAGTATCTGTTGAGTACTTAATGAAAAAATAAGTAGAGTAACTCATTAAGTCTGAGAACTATGAGATTTCTCTCATGGCTCAGAAAAGAGGCCACTTAAAAATTGTGGTGACCTTCAATAGTAGCTTCTGAATTTTATCAGGGAAAGGATTTGGGTCAGAAATTCAATCTTGAGTAACTTTAAAATGCAGTTTGTTTGAGATGTAGTTGTGTGGAAGTCAGCAAAGCATATTCTGAACTTGGGTTGCTTGGAGGGACATGTCAGGGACTGTATGAATATTAAGGCATTGGTCATAATCTACCCTCAGGCTGGTCAGTGTCTTCTATGAGTTTCTTATGATCCTAGATGGCCCCACAATCAGACCAAATATGTGAGATCCAGCCTAGATAAGGAAGTAAAGCTGGGAAGAGGCTGGTGCACTGGATCTGCAAACTCAGGTCTGAGGATGAAGTTGAAGATTAGGTTAAGTGTAAGCACAAGCTTGGAGTGGTTGAGACAGGTGTGAGATGAGAGAAGGCTGGGTTTAGATCTCCAAGAATGGGGGAGGGGTCCAGATTAAAATATATTCAAGATGTGGTCACGAGAATGAGTTCTTACTCGGAAGATAATAGATGGTGGAAGAGGTCTGTGTTTGTAACTCTAAACTCTCCTGTATCCTCTGGAAGCTCTAAAGATACCTCCATCTGAATACCTCCTTAATCCCTGGCCCCTACAACCTGACCTTCATCCTGCACTGCAGTCAGCAGCACTAGCCACCCAATCCAGGAACCTGGAAGTTGGTTATCCTCAATACCCTTCACTCCCAGATGCAGCCAATTACTGAGCCTATCCATTTACTTTTACATTTCTTCCCGCCTGTTTCCACAGCTGTGCCCAGTAAGGCTCTGTTGGTCTTCTTGTCTTAAAAACCTCCAGTTCACCTGTCCTGTTTTGACCCTCACCTTGTGTTGATTTTACCTTCCAGTCCTGCTCCCTCCGCAGTGGCTTCACTGGACACACCCTGCCCTCCAGTTACACTGAACAGCTTGCATTTGCTGGACTCTTCCAAATTCTCTACCTGCCCCAGTCTTTAAAGACTGCTCCCATTTCCTGAAACACTAAGGTGACCAGATTTTAACATTGGGAAAGCAGGACACCATGGGTGGGGGTGGGGGGCTGGGGAGGGAGGCCTGACAACAATGCAAACTTTGATAAGCAGTTCTCGATAATCAGTTCTCAACAATTATTTATTATTATTATTAAAGTTTAACATTATAAAATTAACAAAAATAATATAAAATCCATATCCTGGCAAAATAGCCACATGGCAGCTGAAAACCGTATATTCCTTTCCTATTCTCCCGTGTCCCTAGCTTGTCAAGCATTCTTTCCAAAAATAGGGACTTTTAAAAAACGCTGCAGGACACAGGACAAATTGTTAAAAATTGGGACTGTACCCCAGAAGTGCATTAATGTACATAGTTACCATTCAATAAAATTTAAAAAAAATAAAATAAAAAAAAAATCGGGACTGTACCGCCAAAAGCAGGATGTCTGGTCACTTTACTCTGGGGGAGGGGGTTGGCTATTTGTTTGTTCCAGACAGTTTGGCTGCTTCTGAGCTAATCATCCTTGCCTAGAAGCAAGGGAGGGAGCCAGTCTCCTTCTGATAACTTGCCCAGGAGGGAGTAGGGAGTTTACATTAGCCTCTTCATTCCCAAATGGAGTTACATTAACCTTTTCAGCAGCTGAAAACCATATATTCCCTTCCCATTCTCCTGCCCTTCCCTAGCTTGTCATGCATTCTTTCCAAAAATCGGGACTTCTTAAAAACACCGCAGGAAGCAGGACAAATTGTTAAATATCAGGACTGTCCTGCCAAAAGCGGGACGTCTGGTCACCTTATGAAACACCCCTCCTTTCTTTTTTCTTCCTGGCTAACTCTGGTTTCAGGCTTTAAATCAGACTTTAAGATCAGTTGCCTTCTCTGAGCACACACTGGGGACAGCTTGCACTCTGACCTCCAGATTTGGGCCTTCCAGAAACACTCCCAGTTTGTGCTAGTGAAAGGCTCTCAGCCCTAGATCAAGAATGCAGATTTATTTGTCTCTCTTCACCATTAAGCTCAAAGTTCTCTGAGGAAAGAGATTTGAGTCTTATTCAAATTTGTATTTCAGGGCAGCGCCTGTGGCTCAAAGGGCGCCAGCCCCATATGCCAGAGGTGGTGGGTTCAAACCCAGCCCTGGCCATAAACTGCAAAAACAAACAAACAAAAAAACAAAAACAAATTTGTATTTCATTGCCTGGTTTGGAGTCTGACACTTAGTGATAATAAGTGTTTTTTTAATAAACACCCATTGAAGGATAAATAACTGAATGAATGAATCCGGGAAGATCCATCAATGTGCAATGATGGATCCTTGTATGAAGCATTGTTCAATCAGGTCTTGTCAGAACATTGAATCCACATTAAAATTTCTTTGCCATCAAAGACTGAGCAAAATAGTTAAGTGTCTTTGTGTTGACAGAAGAAGAAACTAAAGCACAGAGAGGTTAAAGAACACGGAGGGGCACACAGCTGGGCAGAGATGGGATAGGACCCTGGCCTCCTATGTCCCAGTGCTATGCCTTCCCCAGCCACCATGCTGCCTCCCCCAAGTACCTGTAATTGCAAATATTTTTTATTTTATTTCTTTGAGAAGCACATTATGTGCCTCTAGCCTCAGAAAATGAGCATATCCACCTGCAGACGACTCCCAGTAGATGTTTAACAATTTTTCTGAAATCCTTTTGTTCTGCATTTCATGCACAGAGCTAACAGAGGCCCCTCCAGTTCAGCTGCCCTGCTTCCCTCTATTTCAAAATTCCAAAGGCGAAAGGAAAGTCAGCTTCTTCTCTTCCTCAGCTGGCAGAGCGAACCTGCCTCTGAGATAGGATCGACTTGGTTGGGTAATGTACTTCCCTGGTGGGCTTTCATAGAAATCCTTTGGTGCAGTGGATGTTCAGAAAGTAAAATGCAAAGTTCAGAGCTGGTCTCATTTTTTTGAATAGTACATGAACTTCTTTTCCAACCCAACCTGGTTTTAATGCTTGCTTCTGTTTTCCATTTTCTGTGGTCTACCCCCATCTGTTAAAATGCTCCCTCCTGATTTTTTTCAATTTATTTCTCTGTTCGCTGTACTTCATGCTTGTAGCAGTTACACATGTTTAACAAGTCAGCTTAATTGAGGTTTCCTTTGGTTGTAGGACATAACCCAGTTTAGACATTTGATTCATTTGAATTGCGGGCTTCAAAATACTGTTGGGCATTTTACATTAATTTTTAAAAGAAGGTATCTAGACTAGATGACTAGTCTGTTTGTCTAATTATTTACTTTTATCATTTCTCAGCAGTTTTCATATTTCTTTTCTTTTTTGAGACAGAGCCTCAAGCTGTCACCCTGGGTAGAGTGGCATGGTGTCACAGCTCACAGCAACCTCAAACTCCTGGGCTTAAGTGATTCTCTTGCCTCAGCCTCCCAAGTAACTGGGGCTATAGGTGCCTGCCACAACGCCCAGCTGTTTTTTGGTTGTAGTTGTCACTGTTGTTTGGCAGGCCTGGGTTGGATTCGAACCCGCCAGCTCTGGTGTATGTGGCTGGCACCTTAGCCACTTGAGCTACAGGCACCACCATAAGCTTTCATTTTTCTTCTTGTAAGTGATTGTTAAGGTTCTTTACTTCTCCAAATAGTAACATAGAAAAAAGCCATAAATCTGTACACTGCAGGGCAAACTGATAGCGACTTTCCATCTTACTGAAGCTCAGAGGCCACTAACTCCCACTGTGAACCATAGGTCACATATACAGTGTGTGAACATGTGCAGTGTTTGTGTGTAATGTGTTCAGCATAGCCACTATGCATGCGTGTTGGGGTATCAGATCAAAGCACCCTGAGCAACACATTCTGAGTACTAAGACAGAAACAATTTTGACCACCATGGAGAAATTTCTAGGAAGTCTAATCAAGATCATTGTATGACAAGACATCTCTTTTTAATCTCAGGTATTTTTTTTTTTTTTTGAGACAGCCTCAAGCTATCACCCTGGGTAGAGCGCAGTGGTATCACAGCTCCCAGCAACCTCTAACTCCTGGGCTTAAGCAATTCTCTTGACTCAGCCTCCCAAGTAGCTGGGACTACAGGTGCCTACCACAACGCCTGGCTATTTTTTGGCTGTAGTTGAAATTGTTGTTTGGCGGGCCCGGGCTGGATTCAAACCCGCCAGCTCTGGCGTATGTGGCAGGGCCTTAGCCACTTGAGCTACAGGCACCAAGCCAGAATTTTAGCTTTTTTAAAAAAAAGACACATAAACTATTTTCTAGTAAACCCTTCTGCACCAATTTCTTGCTCATTTACAGCTGAGGAATGATAAATTGTAAGCAATGAACCTGAAGTTTGTGATTACACAATAGAAAAGAAACATTCTAGGACTGGTCACTGACTTGAATTTCAAGGCGGCTGCCCTGGCAGGTGGTCTGGGCCCCTCCGGTGTTGGGTTCCAGAGCCCTCGGTCCCCTCAGCTTCAGGATTCCGGTAGGGGGTGCTGTTGTCTAACACAAGGTCTATTGTTCTCAGAGGAATTTGGTTGTGGCTTCAGATCATTTCTATTCTAACCTTTGCCCTTTCCCAAGATTTAATGTGTTTGAATTGATATTGGTTATTTGCTCTTAAGTTTACCGTGAATTTAATCTGATGTTACTGTTTAATACATTAAAGTGCCATTTTGGTTGCTGCCACTGCACTGATTAGCATTAATTTCCACCAGAATGTGTCCTGAATATCAGTGAGCTTGTTCAGGAAAATGAATAATAATTTTATTGTTTTAAAAACAATGAAATATTTGATTACTTTGTAAAAATGCATGAAGTGAATTTTGATGAGATAGGTCTGGGAATCAACCTAAGACTTTTGGAGGAATTGAATATACACGTTTCGCCTTCAAAGTTTTTATTTTTCTACTGGTGAAGATGTATTATATTTGCATTTTTGAGCCTGACTAATTTTAATTCCATTTTTATTGTACAAACCCAACAGGAACATTTGCTTTGTTTTCACTGATTAGTTATACAATTATTCTTTTCAGATACTACATGAACCATGAACCATAATATTATATTTCTTGTTAATACATTTTGGCAAAAGTATTTACATGACAACACAATACATAAATGTAATGACTTTCTCAAATGAGTACATTGTTGCCATGAAGCAATCGCTTTTATTTTAATACAAGTAAAATTCATTAAATTTTTCTCAATTAGCAAAGAGACTTCCAAATGAACTAGTGATAGAAAAACATTGCCTGTTTTATCCTGGCCCAGCTGATTTGCTTTTTTATTGCCAAATGCCTATTTGGGAAGGAGAGGAGAAAAAAGAGAAGTGTTTAATTTTAATAAACTTGATGCAATGCTGACTCCTAGGGGATTAGCCATGGTTTTGATGCAGTCAGCTGCTTTTCCCTTAGTTTCAGAGTAAAAGTGAAATATGAAAGCAGAAGCCTTTGAAGCAAAGACTCTACCTTCAAAACTCTCTCATGTTGAAAAGTAGAACTTGGAGACACAAATGAACAAATCCTTTGAACTGCAAACTTAATTTAAACAAAAGAATAGTTTATTTTTGCCCTCACACTGAAATGTTTTAAGTCCTGTCATCAGTCTAATGACCAGATTGTCATTTGACACAGACAGTTGAGCTGAGCCCTGTAGCTGTAAGTGCAAGCGCAGATTTTTGGAAAATAAAATGCACTTAACTTTGAATTCACATTTACATAGTAAAGATTTCAAATTAGCTGAACTGCTTTTTTATGAAGTAACTTTTTAGTTCTACTGTTGGTCATTCATTTTATATGTAAAAACATTCCTTTTAAGTAAAAGAAATGATATTAGCTATGTACACCCTGAATGACTCAGTATGGGATTGGTAGAATCTGTTAGATATTCTCAATTAAAAATGCAAAGACTGAGAATATTAATGATCCTATATATTTATAGGGCTCCTCCTCTAAGATGTGTAGTATCACTGAATCTAGTCCTCGGATACCTCTTTGGCATTCATCAGACAGATTATAAAATGTTAGGTAAAACTACTTTTGAGAACATAAGGTCAGGACTGAAAATTTCAACTTCTAGTAATGTTTTCAAGGCTAAAGGATAGCTAATATACTCTCCGTCTTGTAGGAAGCTAGGTTAAAGTGTTAAAATAAATTACACATTAATCACAAGAAGAGTTATCATTATCTTTCTCTTTTTCTCATATTCCAAATAGCTCTTAATTTGGCGGGGGAGATGGAGCTCTAAAACAACAACAAAAAAATCACAGTAATAAAGAAGGGTCACGTGATATTGTTACTGGAATTTCTTTCTTCAGTTGGTCCTTGGTCTCAGGGATTTGAAGAATGAACCCACGGACCACAGCTCAGTGGTAAGACAGGATTTTATTAGACAGATACAAAAGGAGTAAAAGGCACCAGAGCTTCCGGCAGAGGGAAAGACCCAAGTCAGAAGACCCCATATGGGTCCTTTATCTAGGGCAGTGGTTCTCAACCATCCTCATGCTGCAAAGCTTTAATACAGTCCAAAGGGGTCGTGACCCACAGGTTGAGAACCGCTGGTCTAGGGGTATAAGGTCTTGAGAATTACACTTGGCTAGGCATTGGTGTTAAAGAGAATTATTGACAAATGAATAAATGCAGTCCCTCCAGCTCAGGGCAAAAGGTCAGGGCATTCCGTTCAGTAAATTGCTCAGGCCTAGGAAAACTGGGGTCCTGGTCCAGCCTTGAATGGAGAAACCCTGTATCAATATTCTCCAGGAAAAGGAGCCAGGATTCTTAGAAAAATGACTAATTACAGGGCTGTTGATTACAGGGACTGTCCGTGATGAAGCCAGAGCACCTGGGAGTGCAGAGTGAGGGGCGCTCCAAACACAAAATAAACCAAAGGAAAATAAACAAGGTGTGTCAAAGGGACATAGGAGCCAAACAAAAACAAAGCTGCCAATGCACAAACCTGGGACAAGTTGAGCAATCAAATAAATAAGGTATTATTAAATTACAACGCAAAGTCTAAAATAAATTTTCCTAAGTCCATGATTGAATGAACAGACAAACAAGCAAATGGGGAGAGCAGATAAATCTTCTAATGGAAGAGTTCCAGATAATGAATGCAGCTACCACCACTCCTCACAGAGGCAGCTGACTCTCCACCCCAGAGTGTTGGCTCCACTTAGTGACATCGTGCTTCTAAAAGTAGAACTTGGGAAGAGGAAATAAGGAAATCCACAGTGGAGAAATGGTGCTGACGCTCTCTGGGCAAAGGTCAGCGTTATCATCAGCAGTGAAGGTTGCCTTGAGAGCCTGTACTCCTGACACAGTGGGAGGAGAGTGGCATCTGGTCCTCATTGTCTTACTCCCAGATACTCACAACCCCAATCAAACCATCATTCAAAAAAAAAAAAAAAATCAGACAAGCCCAAATTGAGGGACATTCTATAGAATACCTGACCAGCATTTTTCAGAATGGTTGAAGTTTTCAAAAACAGGAGAATCTTTGTCATAGACAGAGGAGGTTAAGGAAATGCGATGATTAGCCGTGATGTGACGTTCTGGAATATGACCCAGGGGCAGGAAAAATGTAGTGAAACCAAGTTAATAGTGCAACTTAGTAATGTGCCAATGCTAGTTCCTTACTTGGGTCAAATGAACCCGGAGAGGCTGGGTGAGGAGTATGAGGAAACTCTGTAAAGTTTTTGCAGCTCTTCTGTGAGTCTGTTTTCTTGGGGATGCCTCTTGCTTCTCTAATGTGAGGAATGTTGAAATCTAAAGTTTTCTCCTTTTTTAATTTTCCTTCCTTCCTTCCTTCCTTCCTTCCTTCCTTCCTTCCTTCCTTCCTTCTCTAAATATCTTCCTTAAGTGGTATTTTGACTGGGTCTCGGATCCTGGAATATAAATTATCTTCCCTCAGAATTTTGTAGCACTACTACCTGACTTTCTTTTAACTTCTTCGATTCTCTTAACAAGTCTGATCCACTTCTGAATCTCCATGGCTTACGTTTGTTTCTTCCATTTAGAAACTTTGTGGATCTTCTCAATGTCTGTGGAGTTCTGATATCTCAGAATTAGGAGCCTTGTATAGGCTATTTTCATTTTTTGCACAGAATACCTACCGGGTCCTTCAGTGTGGGATGTTCTTCACTCCGTTTTAGAAAACTCTTATGGATGCTTTTTCTGGTGATTTCCTCCCCTGCATTTTCCATCGTCCCACTATTCAGATGTTGGGTCTTCTGCACTTCTTTCCAACTTTTCAATTAATACTCCGATATTTTCCATTTGTCTTTTGACTTAATTCTGTTTATTTTGATTTGTTCTGTTTTCATTTCCAAGAATTCTTTCTATGCCTTTTTTGAACATCCATTCATTTTGAATGTCTCCTGTTTCATGGATACAATGTCTCTTCTTGTTCCTCAGATGATTTTGAGGATAGTTTTTTCTTAATGTTTCTGTGCCCCCACAGTCTTTCTTTCTGCCAAGTGGCAACTTACTTGTTTTTTCTTTATTTTAGTTTTGTCTTTGTTTTTCATATCAGAGCTTTACCTCAGATAAAGTCTGAGCTGAGCATGGGAGGCTTGCTGACCGTGGGTCTCACTGCAGAGTGGTTGCACCAGTCTGCTTATGGGAATTCTCACCCCGCATCAGTATTTCTAGATCTTCTCTCTTGGTTGAGTCAGATTTCCAAAAAGGAAACCTTATCACTCCTATGTGGTATTAACCTCACTGTCTGCTTTGTGAGAGACAAGTGGAGGCCAGCGCTGGAGGTGGTCTCGACATTTAACAGGTACTCTTCACTTAGTCCTGCCTTTAATACAGTGTGAGCACCATTAGCTGTTCCTACATCTCCCCCCTCCTGTCTCCAGTAGAGATGCTCTCTTTCTGTCTCTCTGAGGGAACTGGGGACCAGTTCTCTGCTAGGTAGGAGAAGGGATGGAAGTCCAACTATACCCTCAATAGTCTCTCCACTAGTCCTCCTGTTTTAAGCTTCATCTTCATATACATTTTCACAAATACCTGGAATCATCAATCCCTGAGGTTTTAGGGATTCAGTTGTGAAAATCATGCTCTGTTTGTTTTGGGTTTTTTCCCCCACCATCACCTTAGGACTTGGCTTGCTCTGATTTTCTACATACCAGCTGTCCTGCTCACCAGCTTCCAACATTGTCTTTGCCCTTGAATCTTTATGTCTCTTTAAAGAAAAAAAGCAAACCAAAACCTTGGTTGTTTTTGTGTCTTGGTAAGGGTCAGAAGATGTGTATTTCAATTGTCATTTTCAGATGGAAGTCTTTACTGAGTGCCCAGTGTGAACTGGGTGGTGCTGGGAACAGTGGGGAGGATGTTCTCTTGGGTGGTGCAATGGAATCATCATAAGATCTCAGTTTAACCTGAAATCTAGAATTGGCCTTAGAAAGGACTCAGTAATACAAAATGCTAACTTTCCCATGGTTGAGCCCTCAATTAAAGATGGAAAGAGTAGGGCATGGTGGCTCATGCCTGTAATGCCTGCATTCCAGGAGGCTGAGGTGGGAGGCTCCCTTGTGCACAGAAGTTCAAGACCAGCCTGAGTTAAGAGTGAGACCTCATCTCTACTAAAAATAGAAAAATTAGCCAGGCATTGTGGCAGGTACCTGTAATCCCAGCTACTGAGGAGGCTGAGGCAGGACGATCACTTGAGCCTAAGAGTTTGAGGTTGCTATAAGCTATGATGCCACGGCACTCTACCCAGGGTAAGAGAGTGAGGTTCGGTCTCAGTAAATAAATAAATGTGGAAAGAAAGCTGATTGATGTAATAATTGTGCTAGTTAGAATGAGTAAGGGTAACTTTCTTTTTATTTAATTTAATTTAATCTAATTTAATTTATTTGTTGTTTTTTTTTGAGACAGACTCTCACTTTCTAGTCCACCCTAACTAGAGTGCCAAGTCATCATAGCTCACACCAACCTCAAACTCTTGGGTTCAAGTGATCTCAGCCTCTGTAGTAGCTGGGACTTCAAGTGCCCACCACAATGCCCAGCTATTTTTAGACACAGGGTCTCACTCTTGCTCAGGCTGGTCTCTAACTACTGAGTTCAGGCAATCTGCCTGAACTCTTGGCCTCCCAGAGTTTTAGCATTACAGGTGTGAGCCACCTCGCCTCGCCAGGGAAACTTCTTCAACTACTTTATGTACTCAGATTTCTGTATGCTGTAATAATTCTTTTCTTTCACTATTAGTAAAAAAAAAAAAAAAAAAGGATAAAAAAGACAAAAAAAAAAAAAAAGAAAAGCAGTTTTTTTTTAAGATGCTTAAGAAGATGCTTAGTCTTGGAAGAATAACTCTTATTTGAAGGAGTCTTAAAGTCCCCCAGGATTCAAATATAATAAATAAAAGGTCACACAGTCAAACACCCATCAGAGCCACATGGGTAGACCTAAGAGAAACATAGAGCATGAAACATAGCACATGTCAGAAGGCCCTTGACCTTAGAGTTGGCGGGACTGTGGGAAGCTGCAGGAACTGTGGAGAACTGAAAAGGAGTGCCTTAGTGCCTTGTTTAACGTGAGCTCTTGCTGTTGAACTTAACCTGTTGTCGCCTTGTGGAAATGAGCAATTCAAGTTGTCAAGGGAAACCAGAAATCTATATTTTTGAATATGAAATTATAAAATGAAATATTAAAATATTTATTTGAAACAGCTTGATTTAAAATTATTATGTTTTTAATTTTTTAATTTTTCTCAGCCATGAATCAGAACAATATAAAAATTTTAAACTTTGACAATTATTTATATTTAAAAAACATACTATTTAGGCCAAGGAAGACATATCTGTGAGCCAGATCAAGTTGCAGGTCTCCAGCTTACAACCAATGCTGTTTGCCTTGAATTCATTTCCCATTATAAAGTCAACCCACGATTATCCTGGCAAACGTAGCCCCAAAGGTGGATATTCGTCTCTGAGAAATATTAAGCCTAGTAAGATGCAAGAAAAAAAAAAGAGATTTAGATACACCAAAATATGAGCCTAGAAATCTTATATGCTCTTTGCCACAGAGATACACTACTCAATTCCTCAAAAACAACCTGCTTTTGCAAGTTCCTTCTGATCACAGTTGATCCTGTTCTATGATACAGCTGTATAAATGAGGGCAGAAAAAGATCGCTAAGATACACATTAGGTGAAAAAGCCAAAGTGAAGAGCAATATATCTAATATGCTAATTTTTGTGTTAAAATGGAGGAAAATAGAGACATATTTGTATATTTGCTTGTATATGCATAAAGAAAGTCTATAGGGTTACATTAAAAAAATTAAGAACAACCCTGTTGGATGGTGACTAGGCGGCTGGGGAACAATACAGAGCGGAGGCCTTCACTACACACCTTTCTCTCAAGTCACGGTGTTTCCTTTATGAAAAACTAAATAAAAACCATTTTATTCTAACCAAAAAGCTATATCAAATTAACTTAAGTTTGAAAAGGGTGTTGTATGGTTTAAGTACTGAGAACGTCCAGGAGCAGGCCGGGTGAAGGAGAGTGTCCTCCCTTCTGTTTTCTGTTCTCTCCAACTCACCTCACAGCTCTAGAGTACTCAGTGCATTCTCTCTCGCACCAGATGGCTGCTCGCCTCCCCACAAGGTTCTGAAAAAAACGGCTATAAGATACACAAGTCACAGGCTTACATTATTCTTATAGCTTGCCAAAGAGGAAGAAAAAGCATCTTTTCTTCTCTGGCAGTGAGGACCCAAGATGAACTCTGGATCATCCCTGATCCTTGAACCAGTCACCATGGTCAACTGGTAGACTACTCTGATTGGCTGGGCCCAGGTTACCTGGGTGTTGAGGTTGTCCTTACGTGTACCACATAGGAAGGGGAGGGATATTCCCTCAAGCAAGGGGTGATGGGCAATAAGTACATATCTCTTACAGAGCCAAATGTGCTCAAAGCAGACAAAACTCCCAAATCTCTGTGGGTCAGACCTTTATATACAGGCCAACTGCAGAGCTCAGGGAATGGCAAAATGCTAGGGAGATGGAAAATGCTCTCCAAAATAGTACCCACAATATGTCTCTGAATGAAAGCTGTGAAGTTGAAACTAGAGCATGACATCTTTTTCTAAGACACTACCTGATCAAAATTACTATTTTACAAAAAAGGAAACACATCAAGCCTTTTCCCCACACAGATTGTTTATTCTATCCAGGTATAAATAGTTTTAAAACCCACAAAAGCCCAAAAGAAAATGTTTGCCAAAAGAATGAGCAATACAGGAAGCTCTGATTTCAGGAATACTGAATTAATCTTCCCAAACTTGACCAAGTTTGAGAAAATAAGAAACTCCGCTAAGTTCATTAAAAAGTTAACTAATTGGTGACTGAAGACAAACGGATGAGTGTCTAGTCAGTGAGTTATCTGGCTGATGTGTCGTGCAGCATTTTCAAGACCTAGGGAGAACCCATTTGCTTCAAGAGAGAAGGGAGGTACACCCCAAATAGCCACACCTTGTGCATTATGGGAGGAAGCAAAGTGAATCAAGCCATTTGAATCCCTTGAAATATCAGTTTCTCCATCTGATAAATTGAGATGACAGTTTTGTTTTGCAAAATTATTGGGAATTGTGTTAATGTCTGCTGTAGAGAGAATGTTTATATGCCCTTCCACTAAATTGATACGTTGAAATCCTGACCCCCAAGGTGAGGGTGTGGAGAGCTGGGGCCTTTAAGTGCTGATCAGGTAACGAGGGCAGACACCTCACGACTGGGATTGGCACCCTTATAAAATGGACCCCCGACAACCCCTTCCCATTCTGCCATGTGATGTTACGGTGAAAAGACAGTTGTCTATGAACCAGAAAGTGAATCTTCTGCCACCTTGATTTTGGACTTCCTACCTCCAGAACTGTAAGAGAGAAATCTGAGTTATGTGTAAGCCACACTATCTCTGGTATGTTGTCACAGCAGCCCCAACACACTAGGACAGTATTCCATGGCTGCTGTGATAGCCACAAACATTGTGACTTCAAATAATACAGATTCATTCTCTGCAGTCCTGGAGGTCTGAAGTCCAAAGTGGGTTGACAGACTGTGTTCCTTCTGGAGTCTCTTGGGGGACAATCCACGTCCTTGCCCTTTCTAGCTTCTAGAGGCTGCCTGCATTCTTTGGCTCGCGGGCCTATCACCCAGACTTATTCCTCCATGATCATATCTTCTTTTCTTTCTTTTTATTTTAAGACAGCATCTCACTTTTTTTTAACAGTAGCATCTCGCTAGATTGGAACTCCTGGGTTCAGGCCATCCTCTCCAGTAGCTGGGCCCTCAGGCGAGTCCCACCACATCCCACGCCGTATCTTCTCTGACCTTCCTGTCTTCCTCTTATAATGACCCTTGTGATTTCATCAGCCCACCCAGATAATCTGGGATAATCTTTCTATAATAAGATCCTTAACATAATAACATCTGCGAGGTCTATTCTGCCATGTGAATGAACATATTGACAGGTTTTGGTGATTAGGACACAGACATCTTTGGGAGGCTGTTATTTCACCTACCACAGAGTATAAAATGAAGCAGTATTTGTGAAGGTTGATAGCACTGTTCTTGCCACTTAACAGATGCTTCACCAATTCCAATTCAGATATTTGATCATAGATCCTGTCCAGCATTAAACATTTTGATGTTCAATATTCTGGTAGGGGCAGAATACATAAGAGTATATTCTTGTGAGTAACAACGTAATTCTTGACATTTATGGGCTCTTTGTACTTACCTTAGAAGAGATTTTCTGTCCGAAAGTAAAGGGAAGTCCCTGGATGAAACTATTTTGAGCAGAAAACTTATCAACATGCAGGTTCTTTACAGTTACTCTTTAATGAAGGCCAAGTGTGACACAGTGATTGTGGGAGAATTTTCAGAGAATAATCAACATCCTAAAGAATGTTCATCTTGTAGATAGTAGTGAAAAGGTTATTTCATCAAAGTCTCAGATCTGGAGGTCAAGATTTGGCAACAGAGGTATTTGTACCTTAGCAAATCCACTCATTTGTGTTTGGGTTAACAAATTCCGAGGGCATCCTGGGGTCCTCTTTTGGGGGAATCCTTCTAACCCAAGACTACTAGACTCAGGTCCAGTGACTCTAAACCAGGGGATGAATGGTGAGTTTTTGATGCTTTTCTCCTGGCTGATTATACTCCAAGGACTTCAGTGGCCAAACAGAACACCCTATCACTTTAAAGAAGTGCACAGTAGCCTTTGAAAGCCTCCCCAAATGATTCATGAAGCCTATCTCATACACCTAACAAAAGATATAGATTAAGGCTTTTTGAATTCTAGTGAAAAACTAAATACCCAAGATCCTCAGAGAGATCGATCTTCACAATAATTAAGTTTATATTTGGTTTGGCAGGCCATCCCTAGTATGAGTTCTTTCTGGTTAATAATAGTCTTTGTTTAGTAGTCATTCTCCTAGGAGGTAATGCTAATGTAATACTCGCTGAGTTTTCTGCTGCTGCCTGGGAATTATCAATAGGTCATAAATAAACTGCCACCACATAGAAAAGACAATAAGATTATACATACTCCTACCACCTCCAATTGCAGTAAGAGCAACAATTATAAGGTTGTACTCTTACAGCCACCCCAGGGAGAAAATGAGAGGAAAATGTTCCATTAGCTTAATGAAGAGAGCACGGCAGAGCCACAGTGAAATTTTCTCACTATTAGCACCTATGGTGTGCCCCAGCCACAGGGGAAGCTGGAGTTGCAGGGTAACAATTAAACTTTCTGACAATTAACCCCTGTGGTGCATGGCCTCTGGACTCAAAGGAGATATTTCAAAGAATCTCATATACATTTTTCTCACCTCTTGCCCATGAAATTTGAGTGAGTCCCTTGCTTGTGGAAATGGAGAAGTCAGGGTGAGACGTTTATTTCACAGATAACTAGAAAGCATCCTTGGCAGGCCTGCCGGAGAGCAAAGGGCAATGTAACGCCTCTGTTAGGAAAATAGAGGGTAAAGAAGGATGAAAGAGCAGCAGAGAAGTGTTCACCCCGGCCTAATTAGGGAAAGGATGAACTGGATCCACATGAGTAATTCAGCATCAGTGTGGTCTGTGTTAGGAAGACCACTGAGGGATGAAAATGGCTGTGAGGCTTCATGTTGCAAGTGCCCGAGAGTCAGGTCAGCCTTCTAAAAGGTATTGCATGAGGGAAAGAAAGCCATTTCCCAAGACAGGTTGCTCTGTGCTCTGATTTATCCTCAGCAAGCCCCAATTTTTCTCCTCTGCAAAGTGGAAGAACCAAAAGGATTAAAAGAAAAGAATGCATAGGGATTAATCAATAATAAGTGCTTAGCAAGAGTTAGATACCACTATTTATGTCCAGAATGGGCCGAAAATACTATGCATTTAGAAGGCATGAGTAAATATTTTTGCGGTAGTGAATATTTTCAAATTTTCCTTCTGGTGACTGTGATTTGGACTTTACTTGGGTGGTAGTGAGCAAGCAGCCTATTTGAATTCCTCTCAATTTAAGCATAAACAAAGGATATTTGTGTAATTTGGAGATGCAATATGTCTGAACTGTCCCACTAACTGTCCATAAATACATGGATAAATATGAGGAAATTATCCAAAACACAGAGTTTTTGTTTAATCCAGAGTCTCCCAAGTGAAATATTGATGATGTCTATCACACCAGTTGACCACTTCTGTGACTCCTGATTGCCACACAGAGTCACTGTTGAAAAATGGGTGCTCTCCTGCCCACCTCTCCAGGCAGAATAAAGTAGTTGTTAGACAAAGCCTAACTCCTTTTCCTTGGAGCTGACCAAAGGTGCAACTCTAATGCACACCTCTTTCTGTTTTATTCTCTGCATCCTTTAGGTCATTCATCAGCCTCAGTAACCCCAGATCAGGACTGGTTGAAATGTCAGCCTCCTCATGAACCCAAATCCTCTCTCCCTACAATTTCCCTCAGAACACCCTTGAAGGATTCCTGGATTGCAAATTTCTAACCTCTGACTTCCAATTATAGTTATTTGAGAGAAAGCTTAAAAAGCAAAAAAAAAAAAAAAAGGTAAGTCAAATACCTTTGAGATGTAGTCTTAGGGAGAAAGAGTATTGCTAGGATATAATATTTCAGTATTATTACCCTTCATATTTGTGGATTTTACTGGTGTTTCAGAAGGTACTTTGTAACTGCAATTAAGCTTTAGGTGTTTTGTGAAATCACAATGACTCTTTCAAAAAGTCTTCAGGGTTGTATCAAGACAATGAGTTTCAGAAGCAGAAGTGAGTATCAGTGATGTCTTCCTGTCTGGTGGCGCCTGCTGTACTAACCATGGCCAAGCCCTGCTCACTCCTTTTCCCTGGTCGGGGTGTGCGTGGATATTACCTCTCCCTGCACTGTCTGCTCTCTTTCCAACTACTAGAGGCTTGATTTTTATACCCTGCCATCCACCTCCCCACCATTTATGTGATCATGTTGTAAAAATTGTTCCCCAGTTCCATTCCCAGAACTCTTGATTCTTCTTCCTTTCCCTTTTAACTCCAAACAATTTATTATCCCCTGAGATATCAAATGTTTTACTTCCCTGTCTTTATTTTCTATCTCCTCTTACTATAGTTAAGCTCCACGAGAACTGGGTATTTGTTTTATTCATTGCTGAAGTCCCAGTGAGCAGAATAATGAATGTCTGGCACACAGTGAATGCCCAACAAATAGTTGTTAACTGTAGGTGGAATTCATCATTTTTTTTATTATGACCCACCTCAGAAAATTATTGAAGGAAAATATTTTTATAACTCTATAACTTCATTCCTCCCCATGGGCCCTATCATGGCCACCACCAGAACTTTTTTCTTATTATTAATAATTAGTCACCTCTCCCAAAATGACATAGCTAAAAATGATAAAATTTGATGTCTACATGGGTAAGAGACTTGACTTATTTAAAAAAGATGCTAATAGAAACTTTTTAAAGAGACATAAAAAAGAGAGAGAGATCAGGTAGTCATCTTGTCCTGCTCCTCCATTTTTCAGACTCAGCAACTGGCCATTGATAAGGTAGTCATGAGTGCACAGCTACCTGCACTGTCTGAGTCTTGGAAGATTCTGTTTTGGGGATTCCTGTGACTTTATAAAAAGATATAATAACCTGTCTTCATCAGGATGGAAGTTTCCCTAAGTTCATGAGCCCAGATTCCCTGTTTGTAATCATGAACGATGATTTTGACTAAGCCACTTTATCCAAGGTGGACCATATGAGTAGAATGAAGAGGGGTCCTTGGTATAGTGTAATTTCAGAGGAAGTAAGGATGCTATAAAACTGAAAATACAGAACTCTCAGAAATTGCACCATTGCCCTGTGTGCTAAGCTTTACTTGCTCTGCAATTCTATTTGTTTTTTTAACATTAAAAATCTTTAAATTATTATGAGTACTTAATAGTTGTATGTCTTCATAGGGTACATGCAATGTTTTGATACAGGCATATGATGTGAATCAATTAGTCAGGGTAATTGGGGGATTCATCACATCAGGCATTTACCATTTCTTTGTGTTAGGAACACTCTAATTCTTCTTTTTCAGTTATTTTAAGTACACCCTTATCACTGATTATTTTCACTCTGTTGTTCTATCAAATATTGTCCACACTGTTTATATTTTTGCACCCATTCATTAACCTGCAATTCTACTTGAAAAGCAAATCCTAGTACTTAATTCTATCCTAATGTTAGAACACACAAAACTCCTAATACTTTTAAGATACAGAGATTTCAAAGTAATCCCCCAAATCTAGGTGCACAGAAGCACTGAGTATTTAGGATTGGGGAAGGGGCAGAGTGCATGTGAGGACTATGCTCAAAAAGAAAGCAAAAATGTTGAGGGTCAACTGCCCACTTAAGGCCAGCCTGGATTTCCTCCCCAGTTAAATGGGTTAAATGAGCCTTTATAGTGTTAATGGTGGGATATGATGCAGAACTAATCATATTGTATAAAGGTTCTGGGAAGCACATGGTTGCTGCACAGCTGTTTGACAATGGTTAATTACTAATGGACAGCACCGTGGCTCTCCTTCTCACTAAGTGAATATTGGTGAACATATTAATATGGAGTCACATTTGATGCAGCGTGTTTCTGAATGACTTTTGCATTTGATGTATCTGGCACAAGACAACACAAAATAAAGCACATTTTGTAAGCAGAGATGGAATAAAAGTCTGTAGTCATGTGTGTCAAGGGCAGGCTGGTGCCCTCCTGATGTAGGTAGTAAAGTGATGTATTCCCTGTAGAGAAGTTAAACACAATAATTAAACTGACCCAAATCTGTTCTTCTTTTTATTATCACTGTGGGCTAACAATTCTAAACAACGCAAGTGATAAAATAATTCCATCAAAAAGTGATCTCTTGTTGGCCTAAAGTTTTTTAAATTGCTATTGTTATTATTGAGTTGAAAGTTTTAAATCAGCATATTTTAATAACTTATCTTTTAATAAACATTGTATCCTACACTTAAGTTAGTCCAGAGAATTTCCAGTACTACAGTTAATACCTCACACACGACTCTACTGTACCCATTCTTTTCAAGAATAATAACTGAGAAGTGGTGAAGTTTGGTTTTAAGGCAATTTCTATCTCCAAACTTTGTGATATTATGCAATCCTGTGTTTAAACAGTGTGTTTAAAATGAATGATTTAGCACAGTGATTTTAAGGATGAAGAAAAAGAACCTGAGTCACAATGCTTATGTCATTCTGTGCAATTTTTATTACTGTAGTGGGACATCATGTCAATCTGAGGTGCAACATTTTTGTTTGGAAAGTACAATTTATTTATGTATTTATTTTTGTGATACAGGGTCTTGCTCTGTTGCACAGGCTAGAGTATAGTGGCACTGTCACAGGTCCCTGCAATCTTGAACTCCTAGCTCAAGCAGGAGTTCCCACCTTATCCTGGGATAAGGAGTTCTTCCCCTGTATATAACTACAGGTGTACATCATCATGCTGGGCTAATTTTTATGACTGTTTGTAGAGACAGGACCTCCCTATGTTGCTCATTCTGGCCTCAAACTCCTGACTTCAAGTGATCCTCCTGACTTTGGCCTCCCTAAGTGCTGAGATTACAGGATCGGGCACTGCCCTTAGCCAACAAGTGCAAATTTTATTTCAAACATCAAGTCTTTTACGAAATTTGGATAGTGCTTCTCTTTTTAAATTGTTAAATATTTGTTTTACACTAAACAGTAAGTCAAAAAATGGAATGTTACATTCTGTGGTATGTTTAGCTGCTTACACTATATCTTTGGCAGATGTTTTAGTTTATTAAAATTCACTTCTCAGTTACTGGAATGCTGTTGTGCATTACTGAAACACACCACCATGTAGGTATTACATAAATCCCTCTCCCCTTTTTAAGATTCATCAATGTTATTTAAAAATATTGGTGTTAAAAATTATGTAATATTTCCTTTTTTATTTTTGTACTGGAATGATTGTTACAAATACACATATACATATACTCATATATACTCAACAAAAGACAACTTGGACCGGGTGCTGTGGTTCACACCTGTAATCCTCACACTCTGGGAGGCTGAGATGGGTAGATTGATTGAGCTCAGATATTGGAGAGCAGCCTGAGCAAGCGTGAGACCTTGTCTCTACTAATAGTAAAAAAAATAGCTGGATATCATGGCAGGTGCCTGTAGTCTCAGCTACTTGGGAGGTTGAGGCAAGAGGATTGCCTGAGCATAACAATTTGAGGTTGCTGTGAGCTATGATGGCATCACAGCACTCTACCCAGGGCGACCTCTACCTGGGGTAACAGAAAGAAAGAAAGAAAGAAAAAGAAAAGAAAGAAAGACACCTTACATGTACTCCTTTTTTGGGCCATCATTCTTTTTCCTTTCATGATTATTACTGAAAATAAGTTTGTCTTGTGGAAATGGTGAGTGTTAAAAAACATAAATACAAAGTCCCAAAGCTGCAGATGCTGGTGTGGGCGTGGAGAGAGGGGAACACGTTTACACTGTTGGGGAGACTGCAAACTAATATAGCCTCTTTGTAGGGAAGAGACTGGAGAATCCTCCAAGAACTCAAATTAGACCTCTCATTTGATCTCACAATCCTATTACCAAACATCTACCCAGAAGAAAAAAGATCATTTCACTATAAGGACGTATGCACTAAATTGTTTATTGCAGCGTAATTTACAATCACCAAGATGTAGAAATAATCTAAATGCCCACCAATTCAGGAATGGGTCAACAAACTCTGGTATATGTATACCATGAAATACTAATCAGCCATAAAAATGATGGTGATTTTACATCTTTTGTATTAACCCGGGTCGAGTTGAAACACATTCTTCTTAGTAAAGCATCACAAGAATGGAAAAGCAAATTTCTAATATACTCAATACTAACGTGAGGCCAGTGGGCAGTCTAATATGTGCCCTGCCCTCAGGAGAGAGGGGATCACTCTTCCACTTAATGGGCACAACGTTAAGCTATATGGCATAACTTTTGGGAGTGGGACACAACTACAAGAGGGACACTACCTAACAAATGCAAATACTGTAACCTAGTTGTTTGTACCCTCACACTTGAAATAAAGAAAAAAGAAAATAAATGAACACATTGTCAAAAAAAAAGCCCAAAAGTACAGTCTGGTGTCAAACACTTGGCTATGTCACCAGTACCTTACAACACTGGTACAGCAATGAGAGCTGCTAGGGTCTAGTCGCAGCTCTGTAAATATACTTTGCACCTGGACTGGTTGATTTTCTAGTGATTACTAAACCAATGAGCTATCTAAGACCAATTCGAGTTTCGTTTTTAATTGTGTTAAAAGAAAAGAATTCTTAGTATTCTAATTACTTTGTCTTTACTGTTTAAATTAATGTTCAGTTATTGGGGCTGCTAAGCAATACACATTATTTTACCTACTGTGTGTTCAGAGCAGTCCTGTCACAGTGCCAGCATGCAGGCATACAGAGCATTGTAACAAATAGGTAAACACATGTCCTTTGTGAGTTCAAAGGAGATAATTATGTCAGCCTTACTGCATTTGTGGGTAAATAGCTAAATAATTGAAGTAAAAATGTCAGGAAATATTTAACATCAAATACAAATAATCACAAGATCATGCTAAGAATGATAATGACTAGTAAAACATAATTTTTAGTGTCTCTTGGTAGAGTATTTCATTTTCCCTTTATTTTAAGCATGCCCAGTCCTACACCATACAAAATTACAGAAAAAACCACTGTAATTTTCCTGTCAAAATAGATGTTTGCTCTAAAAGATCCTTAAATTATTATTTTTATTTTTACAATTTATCCTTATGGTTTGTACAAACAGAACTCAAATCCTGATATTGGAAATATTTTGGCTTTCTAGAAACACGTAGGATTACGTATATGGGGCGTGCCTACTATTGAAATTCTTTTACAAACAGACATACCAGAACTTGCAACCAAGTTCAATGTTGTCTCTGTGGTTCACTATACATGTTTTCCAGTGGCTCTGCCATTGGGCCAAATCTTTGTGGGAATTCCTTTTCCTTGTGAATGGCCTTAAACCATGTGGCATATTCAACAAAATACTTGATCTCTTGAGCCTCATGACGATAAGGTGGTTAATTATGCTAGATACGATGGTTTGATTTAAAAAGAAGAGAAAATTGTAAGGTTCCATTTTCTTCTGTAGCTTTTAAAGTAACTTTGAAGGCTTTTGCAAAGAGAAGTCCCTAAATACTTTTCTAGCTATGATAGCTTCACTGGAATCATCTCCGGAGGAGACTAATTTGAAAGACAACATGTACTTGAATACACAAAATGGTGGTGTTGTTAATGAAGTGAGTCCTGAATAGTCCAGTGGATTCTGATGGCTTTGGATGTGGAGCAGTACTTGGCACCATAACAGCTATGTTTGGGCAAGCATGAGATGCACAAGGTTAGATAGGGGTCACCAGGGAAGTGTCTCATGTAATCAGTTTCAGGATATTACATTCTCCAATCTTTTTCTTTTAAATTTTTCCTAGAACATTACTCACCAGTGGGTTAATGTTTTTCTGCATGCCTAATTATTCTCAGCCTTATTCCAAAAATTATTTGAGGGAATTTAAAAAGTGTAGTTTAATTAATAAATACCAGTACCATAGGATAGGATAGTACAGTAAGACACAATAGGATAAAAAATAGAGAGCAGAAATGGGGTAAAAAGGGTGGAATAGTAAAATGTAGACAATACAGAGCTTTTAACCAAACATAGACAAGAAAAGACTCTGTACACCTTTAATAAAGGTCAGAATTTCAGCTCTTGGCTTCTTAGTTACCAAAGCAGAGAGGAAAATGATCTGTGACAAGGATATCTGTGTGAGGGGAGGGAGAGGGAGGGAAGAGGAGGTGGTGAGGAAGAGGGGAGAGTGTGAGACGGGAAGAGAGAGAAGGAGGAAGAGGGGGAGGAGGAAGGGAGAAGGAGCAGCAGTGGCATTGTTCAGCCTAACTAGTTAAAATTAAAACTTGCCTTTGCCTTTGACACAAACTTTTCATTGCTTTGAGCTGCAGTAAATACAGGGATTTAATACTCAGCTTTCCCCCCTTTTACTGGAAGAGTTCAAAAACATTTGGAATGTAAATAATTGTAATCTACTTCCAGTTCATAAGTTATTCAGAAAATAAAAATGGAGACACTGATATTAGAGGGGTGTCAAAAGGGAGTGAATAAGCCTCGTCCAGGTACCATTCACTGCACCTGCACCACGTCATCTCATTCATAAGCCAATCTAAAGAGGTGAGCTTCCCATTTTATAGATGAGGACCTTGGGCTCCAGATTTCCTCCTTAACCCCAAATGGCATTTGAACTATGGCCTGCTTAACCCTAGCACCAGAATCTGTTCTCCACTGACTACGCAACTTTGGTTCACCCCTCCAAGGGTTTCACTGAAAAACTATCTTAGGTGGCATAATGAAGAGTTATCTTTATTTTAGATTCCCTAAACATTAATTTTTGGTTTTCACAAAGGCCCAAGATTACTCGGAGCACTCATTTGAGGTTTAACCTTTATGTTAGCCATATACCCCCAGAACTGTTATTTATTCAATAGTTTTTTACATGAAGTCATTTTATTTGAACAGAAAACTTCATACCATTATTAAAAGTGTAAAACCAATGTGTTTGCCAGAAACAGAAGACGTAGAGAAATAACTATTAAAAGATGTTGAGTACATGCAGCTCCTAGGAAGCTCTCAGGCACCAACTGTCCCTCTGATGCAGGGCTGGGAAGTTAGGGTGCTTCTTGGATCTAAAAAGTGTCTTCTGCAGGAGTTCCTGAGGATTACATCCAGGTAAGCCAGTTACATCAGAGAAACTTGGCATTGTGATAGAGACACAGTCTTAGGGAAGACAAAACCTGCTCACTGCCATCAACAATCTGTAGCTGCAGTTTAGGAAGCCTTATTCATTTCAGCTAATTTGCGTAAAAGACCAGTAAAATAAAACACAACAAAATCTGCCTTTTCTATGAAAAGAGAACTAATGACCTTCAACTCTGTCTAGCACTTCAAAGATTTAAGTGTTCTTCTTCTGAAACTTTGGATTTGGAGGAAGCTAAATTTGAGAACTTGGTGTTTCATTAACGCCTGTATTCCCAGCTACTCCAGAGGCTGAATGAAGCAGGAGGACTCTTGACCAGGAATTAAAGACAAACCTGGGCAGCCTGGCACTTGGCAAGACTCTCATCAACCCTGCACCAAAAAAAAAAAAAAAAAACAAACAACTTTATTAAAACAAGGAATCTGACATTTTAAAAATTTTTGTCAATTTAATCAATATCTTTCTATTTATTAATGGAAAAACATGTCAAGAAAATCCAAGAGATAACAGCTGGTACTTAAAGCATTTCTGTCTTTCAGATCCGAAATTCTGGGAAAGCAGGCACTTACTCTCATCTTTGCATTTTTCCTAGGGCCTGGAACAGTGTCTTACTTTCAAAGTAAATGCATCAGAATATTCTGAATTTATTCATCTCTTTAACAAACATCCAACTCAGGCTTAATCATGGTTCATCTTAGAAAGCTATGACTTCCACACAGAGCACTTTGTTATGAAAGGCATGGACCACATTTCGGACAATGTAAAAGACCTTCAGAAGTTAGGTGGGCGCTATTACTAGTTTGTGGGTTATTACCATATCTGTTCAATGTTCCTATGATGAATTTTATTTTTATTCAATCTCATTTTGGTAAAGTATGACTATTTTCTTATAAAACGTGAATATTGAGTAAATGTCTTTCCATGAATAATGATGAATGGTTAAACTTTTGCAAACTTAATAAAACACTTACATCCACTCAGACCTATAGCCATTTTATTAACCTGTGCTGACTGAGTAGGCATTTCTGAGTATAAAGTTGAACATCCAAAGGAAACATGGATGATTCATATAATTTTGATAATCTGAAGGCATAGTCACATAATTATCGGTAGAGACAGTTCCATGAAAGGGCCATTATAGATCTTCAACACAGACGGGAGTGCATACTGAATACTGATGCACTTACAACTCAGTACATTCAATGCTCATAATGACCCTATAAATTTGGGAGGAAACCGAAGACCACAGAAGTTAAGAAATATAGCCAGGACCACCTAACTTATAAATGGCAGAGCTGAGATATGGTATTAGGCCTGTGTGACTTCAATGACTGTGTCATTTTCTCTTTAATCACTTGGAATTGTGGGATACTGGCACAACTCCATTTCCCCAGTGGATGGGGCTCAATGAAAGCTGTAGCTTATGGAAGAGTCATAGCTTATCAGGTCATGTTGTGTCAAACAAAATCAAGACTGACTCTGATAAATACTGGGGAGCCTGCAAAACAGTTGTATAGTACTAGGAGGAAATTCCTAAGATGGGACTGCCAAACGCTTTACCATTCGCCGAAGCATAACTTCAAGTAGTGTGTCCTACAATGGGCAGTCTCAGCTGTTTCCAGTGTCACAAATTTGAGCAAAGCTGTCAGTATCTGAACAGTAGTGTCACACATGGCAACAAACTCTCTGATTAGTGCTGGAGATGGCAAGTCACAGGGCAGGACTCACCTGTGGTGAGTCTGGATTGAACCACTGTTTTTATACACCTATACAAAACCTTAATCACTCAAACATCATTTATTTGCTCTAAGTGAAAGGACAGTCTGCACTATGTATTTAACATTTTTCTACTTCATTTAAGCAACATTAAACTTCTTTTGCGTTTGTGGTGCTGGAGGCACTAGAAATACAAAGATGTGAGGATGAAAGCCATTGACTATCAGGTGTTCAATATACTGGGATGGGAGGTAGGGGAAAGATTACTCATATAAATCAGTGTGAGGCCAGTGCTCCAGAGTCTGAATTTTTTTTTTTATTTCTTATAGCATAACTGTGTACATTAATGCAATCATGGGGTACAGTGTGCTGTTTTCATATACATTTTGAAATACTCTCATCAAAATGGTTAACATAACCTTCATGTCATCTTCTTAGTTATTGAGTCAAGACATTCATACTCTGCTTTTAGAAACATTCACATCCAGTTAGCCCAGCACCATTTGTTAAATAGGTAATCTTTTCCCCATTCAATATTTGTAATTAGCTTGTCAAAGATCAGATAATGATAGGTAGCTAGATTCATCTCTTGGTTCTCTATTCTGTTCCATACATCTCTGTTTTTGTGCCAGTACCATGCTGTTTTGATCACTATCAATTTATAGTATAGTCCAGAGTCTGAATTTTTCTTGTTTTCTTTTTATTTTCAAAGTAAACAAGGCTAAGACAGTGTTTCCAGGTAGATGTTCTGGATATAAACTGAAGAAATAGTTTATCAACTGACTAAGTATACATTAGCATATCAATGGATTATATACCATTTCTTCACTTTTTTTTTGAGACAAGGTCTCACTCTGTTGCTGCAGGTACAGAATGTACAGAATTTCCTCCTGGTACTATACAACTGTTTTTGCAGGCTCCCTAGTATTTATCAGTCAGTCTTGATTTTGTTTGATATAACATGACCTGATAAGCTATGACTCTTCCATAAGCTACAGCTTTCATTGAGCCCCATACACTGGTTAAATGGAGTTGTGCCCGGGGCAACAGAGTGCTGTGGCATCAGCCTCGCTCACAGCAACCTCAAACTCCTGGGCTCAAGTGATCCTCCTACCTTAGCCTTCTAAGTACCTGGGAGAACAGGAGCCTCCCACAATGCCCAGCTAATTTTTTTCTTGTTTTTAATAGAGATGGGGTCTTGCTCTTGCTCAGGCTGGTCCCCAACTCTTGAGCTCAAGGGATCCTCCTGCCTCAGCCTACTAGAGTGCTAGGATTACAGGAGTGAGCCACTTAGCCCAGCCTCTAAAGATTTTCTTATAATCCTAGTTATACATCATATTCCCTTAATTGACAATGCAGAGGTAAATCTTATACTAGCAAATCTGAACACACATTCAAAATTAGTAAGGGAGGCAAACTGGGAAGTTGGTGGCAGAAACATGCATTTAGTGGGCAGGAGTTTTTGTATTTAGTGTGTTAAATATAAGAAATATTAAATCAAATGTAGTATAGACATTTATATTTATCCTACATATTCAGACCCCAAGTATTCTCTTACATGGATATACTTGTTAAATTTCCTTTCTTTCCTTCTCCTGTATCAGACATTCAGGTTTCTGAAATCCTGTATGTTAAAGACAGACCTAAGGAGATGTGGTTGCCCCACGGCATGCCCTTCCTTCCTGTGCCTACCTTTTTGGACAGTTCTTCCTGTACTAACAACGTAAGACAAGTAGTTCTGTTTTTTCCTTTTTTCTTTTTCTAGAGACAGGAGTCTCACTCTGTGCCCTGGGTAGAGTGCTATGGCATCATAGCTCACAGCAACCTCAGACTCCTAGCTTCAAGTGATCCTTCTGCCTCAGCCTCCCGAATAGTCGGGATTACAGGTGCCCGCCACAACACCCAGCTAGGTTTTCCACTTTTAGTAGAGATAGGGTCTCACTCTTGCTCAGGCTGGTCTTGAACTCCTGAGTTCACTCATTCCACCTGCCTCCGCCTCCCAGGGTGCTGGGATTACAGGTGTAGGCCACTGCACCTGGCCCCAGAAGTAGAGTTCTATATTACAGTGCTAACACATTGCAGGAATTACAGGGAATCATTTAAAATTGGGGACTATTTTTTGTCTTTGTGTCTAGACCTGGAGTGGCATATAATAGGAATACAATAAAATTTAACATTAATCATGAATTTTTGTTAACCAAATTCAGGCTTCCATTTCTGGATTGCTTAGCAGTTGTTAATTCCAAGTCATACTTTGTGTTGAATTGTGTTTAGGCCTTCAGTATTAAAGGAAATGGTATGTGGTATTTTAACATGCATGAGGAAAGTTTGAATTATGGGCATGCCACCACTTATATTTACATTAGTTAAAAAGTTCTCTTACTCTGGGTGGCTCCTATGGCTTAGTGAGTAGGGTGCTGGCCCCATATACCGAGGGTGGCGGTTCAAACCTGGTCCCAGCCAAACTGCAACAACAAATAGCCGGGCATTTGTGGTGGGCATCTGTAGTCCCAGCTACTCGAGAGGCTGAGGGAAGAGAATCAGAGAATCATCTAAGCCCAAGAGCTGGAGGGTGCTGTGAGCTGTGATGTCACAGCTCTCTACTGAGGGCGACAAAGTGAGACTGTGTCTCTAAAAAAAAAAAAAAGTTCTCTTACTCCTATTAGTTAATAAGCTGCAAATATTACTAACTACTTATACTAGTGATTGGCTTAACAAAAGCAGAATTAAGAGACTTGGTATTTACTTGTAGGTTTTTTTTTTTTGTTTGTTTGTTTTTTTGTGGACAGTCTTGCTGCCCATGCTGGAGTGCAGTGGTGTGATCATATACCACTGTGGCCTCAAAATCAAATTCTCAGGTTCAAGTAATCCCTCTGCCTCAGCCTTCTGAGTAGTTAAGGCTACAGGTGTGCACCACAGCACCTGGCTAATTTTTAAATTTTTGTAAAGACAGGGTCTTGCTATGTTGCCCAGGCTGGTCGTGAATTCTTGGCCTCAGGCAGTCCTCCCCTTTTGGCTTTTGGGAGCGCTGAGATCACAGATGAGGGTCACTGCACTCTTCTAGATTAAAAAAAAATTCAATTATGGACAAAGAAATAATTTTTTATTGATTCTAGGATTTAAAATAATTTATGATGCTTTGTAAATGTATGCAATTTAACAATGGTAAATAAAGTAACTGGCTAAAAGTCTCTTAAGCCTATAGCATGGGCTAATCTTTGGTAACTGTAACAGATAAGATTTTTAGGCTAAAATGTGGGTAAAGATGGAAAATATTCCCTGTTGGTAAATCTCAGAAAACAATTCTCAAAAATTAGTCATTCCATAAGTGATTAAAGAATAAGAAACTCACATTCAATAACACTTGCTGAGAGACCATAAATGGTATTTTAATCCCTGCTATATACCTCTAAAGTAAGCACGTGATTTGCATTGTTCATTTTAGAAAGGTAGACGTTAAAATTCTTTCTGAATGTTTAATTAACTTTCTTATTTTACCAGGCTTTATTAAACTTTTAAATGTCAGCTTGACATAGGTGTTGCTCAGTAGCTGCCTTTTCCATTCTGAATCTTTAGGAGGTAGTTCAGAATAACTGCAGCTCTCAAAAGTTATCACAGAAATCAACAGATACTTCTCCAATGCACATATATTGTCACTTCAGTAATTTTACTATTGTTTTCATTTTTTCAGAGTAACTGGAAGGTGTATGCAAGTAAACAAGGCCCCCCTCTTTTTTACTGGATACATTTATTGAGACAAAACCCTTTAAAGACAAAATATTAAGTCTGATGTTTATATATTTTGAATTAAGGCAGTTGAGAAACACTAAAAGTCATTTACTTTTCTAAAATGTGCAAGTGACTTACTTTCATCATCAATCAAGCCCTGCAAGTCTAGAGAGCA
>CAUYQV010107700.1:0-27866 GCA_963574575.1 Galagoides demidoff
CAATGCCCAGGTTCTAATCTTGCCAGTCACCCACTGCTGTTCTTGAAAAGTCACCATGCTAAAAATTCTTAATGATATCAGCTTTAATTCTTTCATGGGAAAGAATTCATGTAGAAGACCCCATTGGCAATTGCAGCAACAAAAATGAATAAATGGGACATAATGAAGCTAAAAATCTTCTGCACAGCCCGGGTACAACAGCTAGTGCAAATGGACAGCCCTTAGAATTTAGAAGGGGAGAAGATATTTGCATGCTATGAATCTGACAAAGGGTTGGGAACTAGTGTCTACAGAGAACTCAAACTAATCAGCAGGAAAAGAGCAAACACCCCCATTTAGAAATGGGCAGGAGACTTGAATAGAAATGTCTCTGAAGATGACAAATGAACTGCCCACAAACACATGAAGAAATGCTCATCCTCCCTAATCATCAGAGAAATGCAAGTCAAAACCACTCTGAGATACTATCTAACATCAGTGAGACTAGACCATATCACAAACTCCTGAAATGGCAGATGCTGGAGTGGATGTGGAGAGAAGGGAACACTTTTATACTGCTAGTGGGATTGCAAACGAATACAACCTCTATGGGAAGAAGTAAGGAGAATTCTCAAAGAACTATTTGATCCTGTAATCCCATTACTAGGTATCTACCCAGAAGGAAAAAAAAAAGTCATTTTACCACAAGGATGTTTGCAATAGAATGTTTATTGCAGCTCAATTCATAATTGCCAAGACCGGGAACCAACACAAATGCCCAACAATCTATGAATGAGTATTATGCGGCCATAAGAAAAGATGGAGACTTTACATCTTTTGTGTTTATCTGGATAGAGCTGAAACACATTCTTAGTAAAGTATCTCAAGAATGATAAAACAAATATATAGTGTACTCAATACTTATATGAAACCTATATATAAAGAGCTACATGCCCACAGGAAAGAAAAACACAAGTATATTTTAGTGAGGGAGCAGGAGAGGAGAGAAAGGGGAAAGGGGGTGCGTGTGCACAATGTGAGGGTATTCAGCACACCCCTGGAGAAGGCCTCAATTGCAACTTGAATTTTACTTTAAAAAAGAAAACAATGTAACCTAAACATTTGTACCCTTTTATTAATCTGAAATAAGAAAAGTGCCTTTGAAAAGAAGTATGGAGAATCCTCAAAAAGCTAAATGTAGACCTTCCATTTGACCCTGTAATCCTATTACTAAGTATCTACACAGAAGAAAAACACTATTTTACTATAAGGACATTTGCACTAGAATGTTTATTACAGCCCAATTCACAATTGCCAAGATATGGAATCAACCCAAGTGCCCATCAACTCATGAATGGTTTAATATCCCATTTGGCCATAAGAAAAGATGGAGACTTTACATCTTTTGTATTAACCTGGATGTAATTGTTGAAGAACATTCTCCCTAATAAAGTATCAGAAGAATGGGAAAGCAAGTAGCCAATGTACCAAATATTATCATGAAACCAGTAGGTGAACAACTTCACACCCAGAGGAGAGAAAAACAAAATTTAATTCAAGTGGGGGGAGGGGTAAGGGAGGAGAATTGGCAAGCTGCTCTCTTAATGGACACAATGTATAGAGCACAAGGGTATATATAGGGCACACATCTTTGGTGAAGGGCTCATCTATGACTTGGACTTTACCTAACAAATATAAACAATGTAACCCAATCAATTGTACCCTCGTATTCACCTGAAATAAAAAAATTTAAGAAAAATCATTGTGTATTGCTTAATCTAAGAATGGTGTATAATTGCCTGGACAAGGACTCTCTTGACTGTTTTATGGAGACAGTCCAAGGAGTGGGTGGGCAATGCAGTCCAGGTGTTCCAGAGCCTGCCTGGGCAGGATGGCGTGAATGCCCCGTGGGGCTTCCCAGGTGACAGAGGGACTATCTGAGGGCAGTTTGGGACCTAAACAGGCCTGGGATTAAAGTTTTGATATTATGTAGCTTATGTTATGGAAAATTTAGGGTTTGGGTAAAATCTTTCATAGATTTCCTGGGGGCTCCTAGCTGTTCAAGGTAGAATGCCTGAGACTTTAAGGATTTGAAGCCTTTCTTTACTATGATCCCAAGTGGTGTTATTTATTTGGTACTTTTGCTTAAATTGATTCAGAATGTCAACTTAAATATTTACTTATTACTTATTTACTCCTCAAAACAATCTCAGGTGACATCATCATCCACATTTCACAGATAAGAAAACAGGAACAGCTTAAAAAACGTGGCCAAGATTACGTAATTAGCAGGTGGCAGACGCTTTAGCAATCTCAGTGTTTCAGCAGCCAAATTGCATTATGATGCAACCTCATTGATACTGTGTTATCAGCGAACATGTTCTGCTTTCTCGAGAGGATTGGACCTATCTGGTATCTGCTGAAGCTCCTTGTTTTCTGCTGATGCCACCTTTAATGTACACTTGTCATGATAGGCCAGAGTGAGGTCATGATTTTAATGTCCTGTAGTGCAATCTGTACTTCCTTAAATCAAATGGAAAACAATAATAACAACAACAATGCCCTGGTGCATACAATACATCAAATATCTCCTTATATAATATCCAAGCTGCTTCAGAATTAGTCAATTGTTCATCAGTTTTGCGAATTAACCAACTACAATGATAAGTTGTTTATCTTGCCTATGGGAGACAGAAACATCTGAATTATTCACCTTTGTGCACACTCTTTCTGTAGCTCTGTAAATTATTTTTAGTAGGTTCAGTAATTGATGTTAAGATGGGGTTTTCTAAGGCTCTTAAACATGAACCTGTCCAATAGCTTCTTTGATAGAAGTTTTGCAAGGATAATGAAACATTCAAACATTCGAGCATTGCAGGAACAAACTTACCTAGGACACTTCGTTCAAGGTTTAGGTTTAGGGAAAATATTAGTCATGACCTTCATGTGTCCTTTTTCAATCCAATTGAAATTCAAGAGCAAGTTATGATGAAATATTTTCACCACCATATGGTCAATTGGCGTTTTCTAATTGTCTGTGTCATGGGCTAAGCTTAAAGGGGAAGAGTGGCAGGGAACTAATTCCCTGCAGGCCAATGATGTATTCAGGCTATTGAAAATGCCAGCCAGGATCTGGTGTCTGAATCCTAAATACTACACTGCTTTCCATGCGGAGCAGAGAAGTGGCTGAGTAATGTGAAAAGACAGATCTCAGGTGGGTTCATCTAACAATATTTTGCTCCAAATATAAAACTTTAACAGCCATATGTTTATTTTTCCAGAGGTGAATCTATTTTAATATAACACAGAGATAAGCAGATTTGGGTTATCATTTGCATAGGAAGAAACAGACTTGGTATTCGTGGTTCAGACGGTTCGCTTTGGAATGCTGTTTTTCCTTTGTAAGCTGGGTAAAGTGAGGGCACGGTGCCTTTCCTCCCACCTTCCAAACATCACCTCCAGGCAGTTTCCCAGGACATGGAACAGCTGTTCCTTTCCAATTCCTGAAGGCTCATTTCGCAGCTCTCTGTTTGTTTTGGACCCTCCCCTGTGTTGAGCTTATTATCTTATTGCTTTGCCACTGCACAATTTATTGCGTTAAAGGACTTGCTGCTGGCTGTGAGCTATGAGTAGTAAGTCCAGACTTTTGAGTCCTCATGAATTAGAGCACCAGATGCATGAGTAAGATAAATCTGTTACCCCGTCAGTCCTGGGGATGAGATCTCTCCCTTCTGAACCCACCTTCCCCAAAGTTAACAATTTAGATTAAATTAGTTTGGAACACAAGAAGGTAATTTTCATTTGTAAAGGGATTCGTTTTTTTTCCCCCCTCCTTTTTCTTAGGCTAGAACAACAATCTAAACACAAAGATAATTTGAAATGAGATTTCATGTATAAATGGCTTTCACTAATATAAATAATAACATGAAGGAAAGCTATTTGGATAATGCCGAATAGTGTCTGACCATGACATTTCAATAACTGCAGGTGATAAATTTAAGGTTTCAATTTTCCACGTTAACATTGGAACTGCTTTACAGAGCTATACTAATGTGAACGGATGATGCCTATTCAGACCCTCTTGCAGGAGAAGGGTCCTCCTGCAGAGGTACTGACCCATCAGGTTCAAGGGCGGCACAAAAGTGAGCCAGGAATGAAATAGTTTTTAGCTTAGGATAATTTATACTCCTAATGCATCTTTATCTGTAAAAACTGTAGCCCGAATACTTTCTGCTGGGGACAGTCTTATCCGTGCTATAAAATATAATCAAATGAATTTCATGGTAATGAACTACTCACATTTAATGAATTTTTCTTTAAATGTGGAGTTAATGTTCTATTTTAGAATTACTTTTGTCCAGTGAGTATTTAAGTGAGTTATTACTCACTTAAATATTCAGTGGATTCTTTCATAGACAACAGAAAATGGAGATAAAATGTCAGTTCTTTGTTCCCATTTGCTTAAAAATAGTTATTTCAATAGTTACCAAAAGCACTGTGGAGATTCTAATACGTGGGGCCAATGCATACTTTTCTGTAGCTTGGGTGACTCCTGAAGGAAATTGTGCGGTCTCTGCTTGCCACCTGCTCCTCTGGTCATAGATTAATAACATCTGACCAAGCATGAAGACATGCTGGGGCCATCTGTCATCACACATAGCAGGATCTGTTTCAGCTTTCCCAAGTAGAATTCTGACAAACTACCAGGCACCACTCTTAGTTGACAATTACCCTTCTGAGCTCCCCGACCCAGTTATTTTGATAACAAGAGGTTAGCGCTCATCTTGGTCAAACCAGAACTACTCATTCTGCTTGGCAGTGGTTAAAGCACTAGGCCATGCATATAATTTCAATGACAATTCTGACCTTTGTTTTCTATTTATATAGCACGAGGATGTCAAATAAGAGCTTTGCATTGGTGGCTGTGCTTTGATGTGGTCCACGAAGTTGAGAAACATAGATGCCAAGAACCTCCGTGTTCTGAGTTGGTTTCTCTTCCCTCTCATTCCCTTTACCACCCCTGCCTTCACTCCACAGTCATCAGAACTGGGACCACAGCTGTATCCATCAATATTTTATGCTGTGATATTTTGTTGCCATGGTGCTCAGAGATTCTGTAGATGATGAGAAGGATGCCCTGTTGACTTGGTATCCATTGGAATCTTATAAACCCATATAAAGTTTCTCTGAACCAGACACTCAGCCTTTTCCCGGGCTTTCTCCTTCAGGATGTGAAGAGGGTCCAGTGCTGTCACTATCGGCATTTCAAAGGAAGCCCGCCCGACAGCCTGAAAGTGTGAGCACTGTGGAACTGACACCAGACCAGGGACTAAGAGGACTTGTTCTAACTATACCAAGATGGGCTCCCTGGGGCAACTCATTTGACCTCACAGTGTTTTAGTTCATTTATGACTTAAAGAGGAGGAAATTAGAATTGATGCTTTTACAATGTTACAGATTTTCACAGTGGTGTCTCTATGACTAGTAGCCAGCCCTCACATTACCCCTCTTCTTTCTCTCGTCTGGAATGAGACTGATTACCCGGCAGGGAAGCAGCTACCTTGTAGCAATGAGGCAACCAGTATGAGAATGGAGGTCTGGCACAATTTAGATTGTGGAACTGGGTCCTGCTAACATTCCTGAGGTGTCTTCCCTCCCCTAAGGGGCCTTTTCTCAGTTTCTTTTTGTGTAAAACAATAAACTCTTAGATAGTGAAGCCACTCTTAGTTGGTTTTCTTTTCCAAAGAGCCGAATGCAGTTCTAATGAATGCAGTCTTAAACTAGCTTTGTTCATCAGACAGCTCTGAGATCGATAATCATGCTTAGCATTCAGTTAGTATTTGGTAACCATCTGCAGTAAAAACTGTGTTTCTATTAGACACTTAAAGGTTTTTTATTTTTTTAATGGGGGAGGATATTTTTAGCAATCCCACAGATAACATTGCTTTAATATTCTTTTATAAACGTTTTGTCTTTAGATAGCAAATCTGGGCACAATACTTATAATCCACCTTTTTCTCAAATACTGATTTCAGAAAGTATTTCCCAAATCAGACTATGAATTATTAAATTGGAGAAACTGCTCCATCATAAATAACTAGTACAGTTAATTGAGGTGATTTTTCAGAGGAGGTTGTTCTCTTATGTTCTGAAGTAACTAACTTCCTTGCTAATTTTTAGATAAATAGACATTCATTTGTTTTTGCCTTTAATAAAGCAAACACAGTTCTTGCTCATAAAACTTAATAGAAATTTTAACTTGGGACAAAATTTAGATCTGAATTATATTTTAACAATAAATCTAATTAATAAGTGGATATTTAATCTTAAAAAATTCAAAATATTCTACCCTTCTATATATTTATATCTTGATAGATATGAGTGGATTGCTAAAATACATTGAAATGCAAATCTAGTCTTCAAGGAAACACAAAAAGTCTTAGGAATTAGATTCTGGCTTGAAATTTGGAAACGTTGAAGACATATTTGGTTGAAAGATGCAGTGGAAACATGTTACCTAGGTTACATGAATGTAGGATCAAAAATATGAAATGGATCTTTTAAAAGCCTATAATCCACCCCCCTCCAATTTTAAATATATCTGAAATCTGCTGCCAATTTGATGACTTCTGCTTTATAACATCACCCGTATTTTTCACATCAAATGGAAAATATCTTTTCAAGAGAGTTAATATCTGTATTCTATAAAGGTACAATGGTTTATTTATAACATGACATTTTTATCATAGGTCACTAGAGAGGGAAGATAGGTTTTCTTTGAAAGAGTTCAGAATGGTAATAGAAACATTAGTTTGGATTCTTTACTAACGTGTTCAATTTCTAGGAAATAATTGACATTCCTGTAATAGAAAAGGAAGCAGAGAGTAATACAAAGGATGTGGCCTTTGAAATCAGAGAAGTTGTATTCGCAGCCCTGGTCTCCAAGCCCACCTGTGGCGGGCTGTTGGGTTTAGGCTTCCCACTCCTAGCCTCTTTCCCTTTCCCCAGCAGAAGTTGAGAAAGTAAGATTCTAGCTTCCCGCTTCCTTTCCAACAAAGTTGTGTGACCCAATTCTGTCCAGTCTGTTGCAAGGGTTTGCCTCCAGGGCATTTTCAAGAAAACTTTTTCCTTCAAAAGAGAGAGCACCATGAAAAGAAAATCATTTTCCTTTTTGCCACCATTCTTATTCCATCTTGTCCTGGATCTGAAAATGGATAAAATGGCCGTAGTCGTCGTTTGACCAAGAAGGGGAGGAGAGGGAGATGCCAGCAACCCTGACCCAGGGCCCCTACTTTGTTGAATGACTGACCCGACCACCCCGTGTTTATCACCTATCTGATATTTTCGCTATAGGATAAAAATAATTCCTTCCTTGCTTGTATCTGGAAGCATTCCTCTCTGATATATGATATTCATTAGAAAGGGCCAATATTTTGACTTCCCTGAGTTTCAAGTTCCCTTTCCTTACAAAAGGACTGACAGTACTTGACTCCCAGGCAGTAGCTATCTTTTGAAAAAATTTATTGATAACTTATTTGAGTAAACTAATATGTACTAGAAGGTCATGGAGAAACACAGATTGATTATCCCTTATTGGAAGTGCTTAAGACCAGAGGTGTCTCTGCTTTGAGATTCTTTTTTTTTTTTTCCAGATTTTGGAATATTTGTGTTATACCCGTTGAGCCTCCCTACTCCACAAATCTCAAATCCAAAATGCTCCAATGGGCATTTCCTTTGAAGCTTTAGATTTTGGAGCATTTTAGATTTTATATTAGGGATACTTAACCTATTTCCTATTTTAGCTGTATAGTGTGGCCATAAAGTTCGTGTGTGATATAAAATAGTGTGCATGGCACACAAACTTTATGGTTGCCCTGTATTAGTGGAGCTATTTTGCCTTAATGAGCTTGAAAAAGTTGGAATGTATTAAGGCTCTATTAGTTTACCGAAACCATGTGGTATGTTTCAGCTTTACTTTCTCATTTAAATCTTGCAATAAATCTATAAGAAAGGTATAATTTCCCATTTACGTGTGAAGAATCTGAGCTTAGAAATAAAGACTGTTCCAAGGTTGAATGGCTTGGGTGTGTCAGAACTGGTATTTGTGTCCTAAAGGTTGCCCTCCTTGCCTTTTGGGATAGGAAAATTAAACTAGGACCATGAGAAGAAAATGGTGAAGGCATATTTGGTTGAAAGATATAGTAAAAACAAACTAGGGAAGCAGCAGATTTCAAACTCAGCCAGAGAGGCTCAGGATGAGTGCTAAGGAGAGAGTCTGAGATCTCTGGAGTATGTATATATGTATCTAAGGATGCCAGAGGGAGGTGGAGGGGATGACTTGGGCAGCCTCTGCGACAGTATAAGAGATATGGCTGAGAAACAGGAGGCAAGGAGCAGGGTCCACACTAGTGGATAAGGCTGGTGGTGGACTCACATGCTTTCATGAGTCAAGGCAGTAACATGAATGTGTGATCTGGTGGAGATAAGGCAAAAATGGATGGAGGGAGTTGTCAACTGGAGGGAGGGTACAAGCCCCAACTAATAGCATTTTAAAAAATTAAAACACTGTACTAACAAAATAAAACATTTCCATGGAGAGTATTTGATTGCTGGCCACTGGTTGTAACCTATAACAGAAATTGGAAGCCCAACTTGCAAATAATTTCTTAGTCTGAGCTTTTCTTTACAGTGCATTATTTGATATTCATTCATTCATAGGTTTTACTGATCGACATCATTTGGTGTCTTTGGACCAGGTTCTGTGCTAGCTACGGGGGCTATTAGGCCTTCAGAGTGAAACAAAAGACTGTCTCTGGTCTCAAGAGAAAGATTATTATATTATAAATTGTAATAGTACATAAGAAGGCCTTAAAATAGCTCCCTTCCAGGGAGCACTGGAGCATAGAGAACAGAGAAACTAATGTGCCAAGAGTGACCATGGAGATCACTGGAGAAGTGAAACTTTACTGAATCTATACCGAAAAGGAAAAAAAAGAAAAGATTTTACTTTTGCTACAGAATGTACATAAGACACTGGTCAGAAGTGGGAAGATTAAGGAAAAGGAAAAGAAGTTCTACTTTAGGGACTAGATGAGAATGATTTCATTTCATATGTCCATGTTTCTGGATTAAGTAATTCATTTCATGCAGGGGGAACAGCACATGCAAAGGCCAACAGATATTAGAATGGGGGACGGGTATTGCTTATCAAGGCAGGAAGCCTAGAAGGAAGGCCAGATAACAGAAGAATAGAAGTTTTTTTTTTTTTACAGTTTTTGGTCAGGAGCTGGGTTTGAACCTGCCACTTCCAGCATACGGGCTGGTGCCCTACTCCTTTGAGCCACAGATGCCGCCCAGATAATAGACGATTTTGATGACAATAAGTTAGGGCCTTTGGATTTTATCCTGCAAGTATCTGAAGGATTTTAATTAGACACATTTATGAGCAAATTAGCATTTAGAAGTGTAACTCTGGGCTCTCACCAGGAGGTGGGTGTGGAAGGAGCAAGATTAAAGACGGGGAGACCGAACAGAGGCATATTCCACAGAATAGATGAAATATGATGGTGTTTGGACTGAGGTAATGGAGAAAAGGGTGACTGATCGTAGAGATAGGAAGTTATGACCACACTAGGCTGTGATTATTTAGAAAAGGCAGGAGAGAGAAAAGTCTAGGGTGGGACCTCTCAAATTCTAGTGAGCAACAGAATCACCTGAAAGGCTGCTAATAGGCCTGGGCTGGAGATCTGTTGGCATTTCTAACGAATTCAGTTTTCTTTTTCATGAATGATAGAATAATAGAGGTAGGGGGAACCTCAACAATTTAGGTTTTTATAATTAGAATCATGGAATGATTTGGAGAGGTGATCAATTAAGTTTCTTTGTAGCAAATAAGAACTTTGTAAATATTCTAGGAACTTAGAAGCAAGTAAATGATAGAAATATTGAAGTAATAATTCATACCCGATAGGAAACACTTTTTAAAAGGTAACACAGAAAATGTCATTTTCTTAGAAGAGCATCCTAGAGGTAAAGTTTCCCTGGAAGATAGTAAAAAGCCCATTATTTCCTGAGGATTTTTGCAGGTTTCTGCTGCTCTCTGATTTCCCCTTTGCTGTGGGTTAGTCCAGCCACTGTCAACATATTTGGGGGTATGATGGTGCAGCTGTGGCTGTGAGGGGCAGCATTTTTAAAATATGATCCTTTGTGGATCTCCAGCAGAGACCAAATGAAATCAGAATCTCAGGGGATAGAGCCTTGTATTTGTAATATCAACATGTCCCCAGGTGATTTATTGATATATTTAAAATAGAAATTAAAAATAAGTTGTTCATTCAACAAGGTGAGAAATGAGGGTGGCTTGGACCAGAGTGGCACAGGTGATACAGAGAAGGAGCCTGACTCAGGAAATAACATTTAAAAAAAATTCAGAATATTAGGGGGCGTACACATGTTTTGTTTACATACTTTGTCTTTTGGACAGATTAAGTCAAAGTTATAAATGGCCCTTCACTCAGATTGTGGTCACTGTATGCAGTAGGTGTGAATTTGCCCATCCTCTCCTCCTACCTTCCCCCCTCAACTGGATTTTCATTGAGATTTACTTTCATATGTCCATATAAGTGTTGACTGATCGATCTTCCTACTTGGTATGATCACATGTGTTTGTTTCTCCATTCTTGTGATATTTCACTTAGACGTATAGTTTCCAGTTCCATCTGGGTTGTCCCAAAAGATACCAGATCCCCATTGCCCATTATGGCAGAGTAGTACTCCATAGTATGCATATACCACATTTTATGAATCCATTCTTGTAATGGTAGACACTTGGGTTGTTTCCACATCTTTGAGATTATGAATTGTGCTGCTACAAACATTTGTTTGCTGGTATCCTTTTTATAAAATGATCTTTCTTCCTTTGGGTATAGATATCCAGCAATGGGATTGTTGGTCAAATGGCAGGTCTACTTTAAGTCCTTTGAGGAATCTCCATATAATTTTCCATAGAGCTCGTACTAGTTTGCCACCCCCACCAACAGTGCATTAGAGTTCCTTCTCTCTGCATCTATATCAGCGTCTGTTTATGGAGACTGTTTAATATCAGCCACTCTCATTGAAGTTAGGCGATATCTCACTGTGGTTTCAATTTGCTTTACCCTAACCATGAATGGCATTGAGCATTTTTTCATGAGTTTGTTGGCCATTAGTATCTCTTGATTTGAAAAGTTTCTATTCATGTCTTTTTCCTACTTTTTAATGGGTTTGTTTGGTTGTTTCTTGTTGATTTGTTTGAGTTCTTAGTAGATTCTGGTTATCATTCCTTTATCAGAGGTATAGCATGAAAATATTTTCTCCCATTCTGTGGGTTGTCCATTTGTTCTTTTGATTGTATCAGGCTCCATTCATTTTTTTTGTGTGTGTGATTGTTTATGAACAACACATTGGATTGTATCAAGTTCCATTCATTTGTTTTGTTGTTAGGATTGTTTATGTGGGGTCTTCTTTATGAATTCTTCGCCTAGGCTGATAGCAACAAAAGACTTTTCCCAACATTTTATTTTATAGTTTCCTGCCTTAGGTTTAAGACTTTTCTTCATCGTGAGTTAATTTTTTTAAGTGGTGAGAGGTATGGATCCTGTTACATGAGGCTACCTAGTTTACCCAGCACTATTTATTGAATAGGGATTCTTTTCCCCAGTGTATATTTTTATCTGTTTCATAAAAAAAAAAAAATATGAGGATAATTTCATCCTTGGATTCTCTGTTCTGATCTATGGGTATGTGTTTCTTTTTTTGTGCCAGTACTGTGCTATTTTGGTTACTATAGTCTTGTAGTATAGCTTGAAGTCTAATAAAATGAGGCCTCCCTCCCTGTTGTTGTCATGTACCTTGGCTATTTGGGGTCTATCCTGGTTCAATATGAAGTGTGGAACTAGTTTTTTCTAGGTTTGCAAAAAATGGCATTGGTATCTTAATGGGCATTGCACTGAATCTGTAAATCGCTTTGGGTAGAACAGTCATTTTGACAATGTTGATTCTACCAATCCATGAGCATGGTATATTTTTCTATCTGTTTACATCCTCTGCAGTTTCTTTCCTCAGTGTTTCATAATTCTCCCTATAAGGTCTTTCACCGCCTTTGTAGAGTATATGCTTTGGTATTTTATTTTCTTGGTTGCTACTGTGAAAAGTAGTACACCTTTGATTTGATCCTCAGCCTGACTGTTGTGGTACATATGAAAGCTACTGATTTGGGTGAATTGATTTTGTAACATTAGACTTTGCTGAATTTATTTATTAATTCCAGGAGTCTCTTACATGAATCTTTGGAGTTTTCTGAGAACTAGACCCAGACAAGTTTGCCTAGTTTCACCACTTTTATTCAACACAGTGCTGGAAGTTCTGCCCAGGTGATTTGTATTCACACTGAAGTTTGAGAACCAGTAGCATAAACATTTGACTTTCAGGGAAAATAGTTCCTTCTCTCAAAAGAATAAATTTATAACACTAACATGTATAGTGATCTAGCTTGCTGTGACTGTAGCATTGTCTCTTAAAAAGCAACTGTACCAGGAATTCATCTCCAACTGTAAACTCTAGTGCACAGGAAATAAATTCCTTCTTTCCTTTCTCCTTTCTTCCCCCTCTCTCCCTTTCCTCTTTTGTTCTATTCAACTCAGCTCAGTATTTATTATGAACTCCCATCCCTCTAGAAAGTGAAGTCTTGACTCCATTGTGCCATCCTCTGGCAGTGTGGCAAAGCCCAGGGTCCCATTTCAGAATAAATTTTTAAATGGACAAAATACATTATATAGACCTACAGAAGAAAAATATTGTTTAAACTTTAAGCATTTGCTGAAAATTCAAACTATGTGTTCAATAGTTAAAAAGAATCAAGTGTGCAGGAGTAATGGACGTGCCCTTTTATTTATTTATTTATTTATTTATTTATATGATCAATGTGGCTTTTATTCCATCTGGGTATAGGTAGGGTAAAATTCCTGATCAGGAAGAAACCCATGGACATGCCTTTTTAAACGAATGTCCGATAAATAAAACCTGGAGGTGGTTCTGATGATTGTCCTAATTGTGTAGTGCTGAACATAAATGATATTCTGAGATATCTGGAACAACTCCAACGTGATGTAAAAGTATCCACGATTTCTCTTGGTGACAGATTCTGCCTTACCACTTGCTCTGCAACCTAAAAAAAATGCTTAATCTCAGTCAGAAGTTAATAGAAATGAAGATACTATTTCTCCTCCGTCTAAGTTCTGGACACTAGGTTAAAGCACCCCACTCTTGTAGGTTGGAAACATAGTTGAGGTTCATCTTTATCTTCCATGGCATCTGGTATAACTTTCAGGGGCTTATTGATGCCAGTAAATTCATGTTGGAGAGTTCTGGTTTTTCCACCTATTTTCTGGCTGGCATCAACTGAGATGTCCGCAGTTGTCTCCTGAGATGTCAGTTGATGCAGGATGCTGCTCTGTCAATCTTAATTTTCTTTCCAAGATTCCCTTAGGTCTAATGGCTACTTCTGAATTCTATGCCACTCCGGACACAGTGGAGTCCTGCTGTTCTTGTGTCATGATGAGGCATGAAGAACATTGTCAGACATTCTCATATCTGCACACTCGAGTGATGCAAACATTTTTTTCTCTGGAGAATTGCTACCTCCCCATGGCTCTGCCTGGAGTATTGCCCCTCTCCTGTGATTCTATAAACCAATCTGAGGATTTTCTAGCCCAGGAGCTTGCCTGGAGTGGGAGGCAAGGGACACGGTACCATTCTCTGAGTTCACTTAGCACCTAAACCCTTAATGCTTTCCTGTGAGTCTTCTTTTGCATTGCACCTTTGAATTAGAATCCCATTCTAATCTTATGGCAGGAGAGGGAAGCGTCTTTTCTCAGACATCAAACACCATTCTATACATACAACCATGAGTCCCTTCTAATACCTTTTTCCTTTGAAACTCTTCCATTTTCTTGCTGCTTTAACTCTGTTTCCAGAGGTCATGATCCGTATGTTAGGGAGAAGACCAAAGAGCGAGCTTCTCCAGTATTAGTTAGGGTAAAACTATGCTACTGTAACAAAGAGGCCCCAAGTCTTCTCATGTGTGAAAGAGAGTGGCTGGTTCATAGGGGGGCCTTTGCCCTATGTATTCATTCAGGGTTTCAGGTTTTTCCCATATTTTTGTTTCATATGGGTGTCCTTGGTTACTCTCAGTGGGAAGGAGGACAGAAAGGAAATACAGGTTTCTTTTAAAGCAAATGGCACCCAAGTTGCTCCTAACACTTTCACTCATACCCTGCTTGGGAGAACTCAACTACATGATTGCTCCTGAGTGAGGGCAATGTAGTTCTACCTCGGCAACTGGATGTCCCATTAAACTCTCATATTTAGAGCAAAGAGGAGCAAGAATGGACTTTGTAGGAACAACTAACAGGCTGCCACACTTTCTTTACATATATTTTCCCCTCCTATTTTTGGTCAGTCGTATCTCTAGATGTTACCCAGAACATTTGACTTACATTATACAGTTTCCCTCAAAGCTTGGGCAATATTATTCCAAACCATTTTTTTCTTTTTTTTTAAGGATTGAGGAGATGCCTGGCAGAGGACTTAGGCTGGGTTGACCACTAGGTTTAAGAAACTTCTGAGCATGAGATGGAATGGATGAGTGTTCTGATAAAGGTTTGTAGACAGGGAAAAAAGCCTTTTTATGGAGATCCCTGGCAGATGCCTGAATCTCCACAGAACAGTGAACCCTATATAAACTATGTTTTATACCTACATCGTTGATAAAGTTTAAGAAATTATGCACACTGAGATATTAACAATGGTAACTAATTATAGGCTGGCTGTAATGGCTCATGTCTGTAAATCCCAAGACTTTGGGAGGCCAAGGCTCTTGAGCCCAGGAATTCGAGGTTAGAATAAGTTTCATCTGGGCCACTGCACTCTGGCCTGGGCAGCAGAATCAGAGCCACAGAGCTGGAGCCAGACCTTGTCCTTAAAAAACAGATACAAAAAAACAAAGAACAGCTTGGTAACCTACACAACTGCTGAGTGTCTCCATTGTGGATACGCAGCATGGGTATACAGTGTGGACAAAGAGAGGTGACATACATCCTGAATAGGACAGAGCAGGATGGTGCGAGATTTCACTGCTCTATGCAGAATGACACACAATTGAAAACTTGTGAATTATTTCCTAAGTTTTCCATTGAATATTTTCAGACTGCTGTTGACTGTGGGTAACTGAAACAATGCAAAGTGAGAGGGGTGAGGGAGGACTGCTGTATTGGGAAGTAGAAATAGGATTAAAATCTTGTGAGAAGCCATGCTTGAATGTAAAGGCCCATGTTTTGATAAGAAACTAGGACTTGGATGGGTTCTCTTAGGCCTGAAACTTCAACAAACATTTCTGTAGTTGTTCCAAATGCTCTATAAATTTTAACTCTTTGCTTTCATGATAGGACTAAGAGTAAGGTTATCTAATCTCACATTTACAGATGAGGAAAGTAAGGCATGGAGAGGCAAATAACTTGCTGTAGATCACACAGTGATGTAATGGCCCAGCTGGGATTCAAACCCAGGCAGTCTGGCTCCCCACTCCTCCTCCAATGGTGTAGACCATAGAAGGATATGAAGAGTTTTAGGCAATTTCTCTCTCTTCCCCACCACACCCTTCCCTGTTTCTTTTCCCTCTTTAATTTCCCTCTTTCCTTTCTTCCTTCTCTCCTCTCTCTGCCACAGTCCTGCCTTCTCTCTGTCTCTCTTTCTCCCCGTCTCTCTATTTACCTCTCTGTCTCCCATTGCCAAAATGCAAGGCATCTACAGCTTGGTCACAATTTCCTTGTGAGGCTCCAAGAAGTCAACACTGCCACAGCTGATACATCTGTAAGTCTGTGTCAGTACTGGGGCCACCAGAACCAAACATGACACACTGAGGATGGCCTGGGACTCTTGACAGAATTCTTGGGCAGAGTCAGAAGTGGAGACTCCTGTGGCCTTGCTGACACAGCAGCTCGCAGGCAGGCTCCAGGGCTCCGGGCACTTCCGTGACAGTCAGGGTAGATGGAAGGGAGCTAACATTCCTTCCCAGCAAGACATCAGAGGTGGTGACTTTCTCTCTGCTTCTTGGAGAGGCTGTAACTTGTTCTGGGGAAAGTGCTGGAACTTTAAGCATTAGATCTATGTCCTTGAATAACTTTTCTGATCCAAGATTTGAACAAAGCACAAAAGTGTTTAAGTTGTCGTTTAGACTTGCCAGAGAACAGATAAGTGACTGGAACAAGTGGCCATAAAAGGAAAAGGACTCATTTCCAAAGCTTTTACTGAAATGACTGCCTTACTCAAATTTCGGATTTTTCCTGTAAGATACAAAACTAGCCAGAGACTTTTGGTTCCAACAGTGCTTGTTTTATCTTAATGACATGTGGGGATATAACAGTAGAAAACTGAGGAGATTTTTATACCTCAAATGTAACCTAGAGCTGGTATTTGGTGAGATAGTGGAAAATAGATGGAGAATAAGTTGTGGGTGGATAGCAAAACTTGAAAAAAATGTATGAAATGGTGTTTGTTGTAATTGTTATTATATACAAACGTTCAACACTCTCATTGTAGCCCTTCTGAATCCTGGCTGTTGTGATTTGGCCGGAGTAGAAAAAAGGGGTCATTCTTTCATGTATAGTAATTTCCCATCTAAAACCCTATCTTGGGACAGACGGCTTGTCATCTGCCTGCTTTTTCACTGAGAGTCAATAAAGGGAGCATCTTTTCTGTTATAAAAAGGCAATTCTATTTTTAAGGGCAGGATAATCGTATACAGCTTAAATCAACCCTGAAACAATACTGGAGCCAGATCAGATTCTGAGGTTAAAATAGATATCTTGGGACATATTCAACAGTTTGATGACAAAAGCTTACCACCTGGGATTCGCAGCCTGAGAGACTTTCATTCAATTTAGAAACAAATTAAATGGAAAAACTTGAGCAGAAAAGTACAGCTTCCAACAGTAGGCAGGGCTCAGATATTTACCATAAATGTTTTAAGATCACAATACATACTGAATTCCAGTAGGTAACTGGTACGGAGTTGTACAATATGAATAACAGATTGTTCTGACCTCAAGAAGTTTACAAATTAGGTTGATTTAAGGAATTATCATGGTTTTTAACCTTTTGAGAATGATGAACTCTTGGTTAGGAAGGATTAGATTAATCTGGAAGGGGCAGACAACCCCCAACTAATTGTGGCTCAAACAAGGTAGTAGTTTATTTCTCCTTCCTACAAACCCGGGCAGTCCATAACCAGAATGTTGCTTCCATGATCATCCAGAATGTAGACTGTTAATGGGTAGCTATAAATGTCACTACTTTAAAATCTTTCCTCTGTATTAACACTGAAATTCTTGGCAATTTTCTGCGTGTGTTTGCATATTGAGTTTATGACAAAGCCATTTAGCAATGCTTCCTCATTGGGAAAGTCTGTTCATGTCTTTTACCCACTGTGTGAAGAGACAGTAATGGCCAACAAACTCATGAAAAAATGCTCAATGTCTCTAATCATTGGAGAAATGCAAAACAAAATCACAATGAGATATCACCTAACTCCAACAAGAATGGCTCAGATTACTATCTTAAGACAACAGGTGCTGATGTGGATGCAGAGAGAAAGGAACTCTTATACATGGTTGATGGGACTTCAAACTAGTACAACCTCTGTGGAAAACTGTATGGAGATTCCTGAAAGAATTAAAAGTAGAGCTACCATTTGACCCAGTAATCCCACAGCTGAGTATACACCCAAAGGAGAGAAGGTCATTTTACAAAAAGGACACCTGCACACAAATATTTATAGTAGCACAATTCACAATCTCAAAGACATGGAAACAACTTAAGTGCCCACCAATACATGAGTGGATTAGCAAAGTGTGGTATATACACACTATGGAGTACTACTCAGCTATAAAAAATGGAAATCTAGTATCTGTTATGACAACCTGAAAGGATCTGGAGACCATTCTTCTAAGTGAAACATTACGGGAAGAGAGAACCAAGAGATGAATTCAATACCAGGTTGGATCTAACCAAGCAATACTTAGGTGCTGGGTAGCACCTGGAATTCATATGGCAGTGAATCTCAGTGAAAATCAAGCTGGTGGGAGGGGCAAGGTAAACTAATACCAACTGGGTACAGTGCACACTATCTGGATAAGTGGCATGCTTATAACCTTGACTCAAGTTTTGAAAAAATTAAGTATATAAACCAAACATGTGTACTGCCTAATATTCTGAAATTAAACAAAAGTCCCTCTTGACTAATCACTTTTGTCATTCATAATGAATGGCTCAAAGAGTGGGATAACATCACTCTAGGACAAGAAATAAGGAAGAAACTTCGAGACCTGAGCCATCTGTGTCTCAAATGTCATCTCCACCTCCACGCCCTAACCTGGAAGAGGCTCATGCTAGTTCAGAATTGGAGTCATGGATACTTTGAATTATCTGAGAGTAGGCTCAGTGGTAATAACCGTTCATTAAACTGAAATGTGATTTTTCCAGTGTTCCAGGTTTATATCCAGGGAGAGAGAATGCCAATTCTACATGAAGAATTGGTGACAAAATAGATAGTTGTTTAAAATTATCAAAACCAAGGTCAGGGCTGGGCATGGTGCCTCATGTTTGTAATCCTAGCAGTCTGGGAGGCCACAGTGGGTAGATTGCCTGGGCATAGGAGTTCAAGATCAGCCTAAACAAAAGCAAAACCCTGTCTCTATTAAACGTAGAAAAACTAGCCAAGCATTGTGTCAGGCACCTGTAGTCCCAGCTACTTGGGAGGCTGAAGCAAGAGAATCACTTGAGCCTGAGGGTTTGAGATTGCTGTGAGCTATGATGCCACAGTGCTCTACCAGGTACAAGAACATGAGACTCTTGTCTCAAAAAAAAAAAAAAAAGATATTCAGTGTCATAGTCTCATTTTATCTTTCTTTTAATAATTATTGAATAGTAAGTGGTGAGAGGTAATTTAATTGTTTGTTTGTTGTTGTTTTTTTTTTTGAGACAGAGTCTCACTAAGGAACCCTCGGTAGAGTGCTGGGATGTCAGCAACCTCAAACTCTTGGGCTTAAACAATTTTCTTGCCTTAGCCTCCCAAGTAGCTGGGACTATAGGTGCCTACCGCAATGCTCAGATTGCTATTTTTTTAGAGACAAGGTCTCACTCTGGCTCAGACTTGTCTTGAACTAGTGAGATCAGGCACTCAACCCACTCGGCCTCCCAGAGTGCTAGGATTACAGGTGTGGACCACTGCGCCTGGCTTTAATTATACTCTTTAATTATGGCATACTAACTTATTCTACCTTACAAGGCTTTGTTCTTATTTTCCCCCTTTTATCCCCAATCTCAGTCCTCCCCTATATATTTGATAAGTATAAGTCTGTATAGTTATAAGATATATTGAGTTGTTGTGTGTGTATTTGTGATTTAAATTTCTATAAAGATTAACCTGTGGCTCCCACTCTTTTACATCACTCTGTATTTGTGGTACGTCAGGGTTTCACAGCAGGCACCCACACTCCCTCACTGACCCCTTCCCTGATAAGGTTGCCTCCAACTCTACCACGCCACCATCAGAGCTTTCAACAAGCACATAAGATACAGGAAATGTAAGCAAAAATTGTCAATATGAAAATTTCAAGCCCCTTTGGGCTATTAGTTTCTACCCTCGTCATTTTTCTTAGAAGCTGCCCAGTGCTTTGAAGGCATTCTGCGAGTTGCAGTAACAAGTCCTGTGGGAACATGAGCAAAGCTGCCTGCACACTGGTTCTCAGTGGGGCTGATTTTGAGGTCTTGAGGTCGGGGGATATGAGGCAGTATCTGGACACAGTTTTGATTGTCACAACCAAGGAGAGACAATCGGTGACTGGCTGGGAACACTGCTAAACACCACACAATGCAGGACAGCATTACAACAAAGAATTATTTAATTTAAAACGTCCATAGTGCTGAGGCTGAGAAACCTTATCACAGAAGAATTATTTTTAGCTGAGCAAATGCATTCCCTTTAAACCTTCTTTGCGTGTCGACCACATTTGTTTCTCTCGCTTCTGCCTCCTCGCCAAACTGGCGTTTGTTCCTCTTTGGTTTTGCTTTACTTATTGGCTTTTTTCCTCACTTCCCTCACTGTGGTCATCTGCTTAGATAAGGTTCAGTTCTTGGCAACTCCCATCTGCATATGGCAAGCCGGTCTTACTTAATGCATTAACTGCCCTGACACCTCAATTCTTCCTACTCTATATAAAGCAACAACATTTCTTGCTGTGAACTAATGCCTTGACATCCTGAATCATACAGGCATTTCCTCTGTGGAACAAATACTAGTTACGGAATTATCTTGACTTTTCACTTCTGCTTTACAAATAGAACCCAAATTTTATTCCAGTTGGAATAGGTAAAATATTAAATATCCCGGTCTCCTTTTCGACACATGGGAGTGGTAATTGTTTGACAGATCCTCTTAAAAAGCAGACCTATAATCACCAGGCTCCTTTTTTGCTATCTCTTTCCCCTTATTTTGTCTTGGAATGTGGCCGTCATTATTGGTGTTCCATCCAACAAGCATCCAACACTGATGCTGGAAATTAAGAGTGATAGAGTAGGCAGAGAGAGAGAGAGAGTTTGAGCCTATACCAACAGTGCAACTGCTCAGTATTAGCAGGAAGAAACACTTCATGGTCTGGAGAACTTACTGACCTTCCCATCTAGAGAAAATTGTCAGGAATCATGATTTTGAAAGAACACTCCAGGGGAAAGTTTTTATTTTTTTCCTTAGATGCCATCCTCAAATAGTTTTTATTTTTGTGGAATGTAAGGAACATGTGACTTTATGTAAGGAAGTGAGAAAGCCCGTGGTCAGAGGACATGGGTCACTTGTGCTCCATCTTTCACTAAAGGCCTTCTGAGTGATTAAAAGGTTAATGTCTGTTGGCTGACTCCATTCTATCCCGGAAGAAGGCACATTCATAGCTAAGGACGTATTATAACAGTGCTGTCTCTATATCCATTCTTTTCACATTGAAAGGAGGTTGTGCCATTATATACCTGGGGAGTATAGTTAAGGTCATGGAAGGCCAGTGTGAAGGTGATAGTGATCTCGTCCTCAATTATGACATTCTTTTTGTGAAGCCGGCTGAACAATAGTATTATCAGTATCTTTCTCCTTCAGATATAACAGAGGTTCATATTCTGACGGGATGATTAAGCTTTAAGGATGTGTCAGAAGTTATAAGATGAAAGTGACCACAATCCTTCTTAGGACCCTACAACTGCTGAAGCAGAATCAACTACATGGATGTGGAAATACCAGTTTTACGCTCCACAACAGAATATCTACTTATCATGTAAAGGTCATGCTAGATCAGGAAATAGAGGCACATGCAGGACCAGATAGAGGCTGGGATTCATTACTCCTAGTCCTTGGAGTTTCTAGGCTGCCATCTGAAGCTTGAACCTTTCATTCCTCTGTGTAGCTACAGTCCTGGGGCAGGCCCAGTGCTTGGGGAATACTCTAAAGAGATTGCTGTCTGAATGAATTAGTGCTGAGTCACTTGCTCTTATCCAGGGGAGTTTTGTAAGGGCCTGAGTAGGGTGTCCAGCTTTGTTTTTTTCTTTTCTTCTCTCTCCCTCCCTCCCTTTTCTCCTTCCCTTCTCTCTCTCTCTCTCTCATCCTCCCTTTCCCTGCTTCCCTCCCTCCCTCCTTCCTTTCTTCCCTTTCTTTCCTTTCTCTCATTATCTCTTTTCCTTTTCTTCATCTATTTGTTATCTACCTATCATCCATCTATCTATCTATCTTACAGTACTGACATAATCCTGCTGAAGGCATGAGAAAACTTAGCTAATGCCTGGGACAGAGCTTGAAAATAAGGACTTTCAGGACATATATTAGCAAACATGGGCATAGATAGCTATTGCTTGGACAAAGGACTTTAAGTCTTTAAATTTCTTTGGACAAACTTATTCTTTAATATTTTAATAAGATTCCCTTGAACTCCAACCCGGTTGCCCTTCTCAGTATCTCCAGAGATATCCGAGGCTTAGTTTTCCCTGAGTCAATTTCGTTTGGAGTCCTGCCTTTTGAATCGTGTATGTGGTCCCTTTATACCTGACCTCACCATTCTAGACATCATTTTTATCTTTTTATTTTCTAAAACACAAATAAATCTGGCCTAATTAGCAGGTTTCCTGCAGGGAAACTGAGGGATGAAGTAATTCAGTCATTTTCCCAGTCATACACAACTCATAAGTGAGAAGACCACAATGGGAACCATTCTGGGGATGTTGCCGTCTGTGACCAGGCCAATGATGACCAGCGAGGTGATGAGAAGCTGCCCTGGTGGGAGCGAGGGCAGGGGTTGAATGACTCTGCCTGGTAGAGCAAGGGCACTGGCAAGGAAGGTGACTTCACATTTAAATCGAGATTTGAAGGCAAGCAGGCATTCAAACAAAGGTTGGGGGAGAGGTGGTAGGACGCGTGGTCTCCTAAAACACCGAACATGGAAAGAGGAAATGGTCCCTAGAAATCTTCATCGATAGCGGTGCGCTTTGCAGAAGAGTTTGGGTTTCATTCTGTTTGTGGCTGTCTGGAGACTTGGAAGGATTTTAAGCAGGGGAAAGGCATGGCTGGACGGGTGAGTTGTGCTGTTTGAACGAGTCCTCTGCTCCCTGGCAGTGTCCTTCCTCCTTCCCGGAGCTTCTTACTGATGTGGGTGCTTTGCGTGGCTCTGTGCACTCAGGGACTGGCCAGCTCAGGTGACTCACTGTGAAGTAAGCATTGTAATTAGCATGGCCTTCACTTTCTCCTCAATTTAAGGAAGCTACTCCGCCCCTCTCCCCCGCCCCAAATCTCTGGATGTTTGGCTATTGTAAGCCACAGGGGACAGCACTAAAGTTCTAAACCACGTTCCTTCCAACTTCATCTCCCAGCCTTTTTCTGGAAACAGAATCACAGCTCATAGAAAAGAAAGCTCACTTCGTCCAACCCACAGACAACTTATTACACGTGACGCTGGCCTCAGTCTAGCCTCTGGGGCCTATCCACTGAAGATATCTATTTTTCCTTGAAGATCTTAGGTACCCAAACCAGCCGCTTTCCATCTTTGTAGGGGTCTTAGAAATGAGGTTACCTGTTTCACGTGACAGCAGTTAAAGGCAGATAATGTTCTCAAGAGAGACTCTCATGGGTTCTGAGAAATAATGCTCTTTTAAGTATGGTAAAAGCGCTCTCATAACTTATTTAAGATGTCATAAAGTTTCTGCCAACTCTGCCCTTTCAAACCTCAACCTCAAATTCTAAACCAGAGTACTGAGCAGCAATTATCCTAAAATCCTCCTAATCATTTGGCCGTAAATAACCTTTCCCCAGACAGTCTAATAACAAAAGAGTTTTCCTTCAAAGGAAATGTTCTAAACTTTCATTTATGATATCTTTTCCCAAGGCAGTTGAAAGTGCCTGTACTATATACAAGGCTTATAAAATGGAAATAAAATTACCTTAGTAAAACTTTAAACTCATATTGAATTTCTGAAGTCATAGTTCTCCTCCAGGACTGGCCTGAGGTAAAATGATACCATAGGAAATATTTGCACATATCCCATTGGCAAAATTTCTCTCTCTGCTTTCAGATTGGATACCTGACCATGCACTGTCAGGGATTACGTTTCCCAAGGTAGTGTCCATTTTACAACTAATTGCTATTGATCCCTCACACAGGGTCCACACTCACACTGAGTGGCGGATGAATCCAGGTTCTGGTGTTGGGATACCAAGTGCCCCTGTTTGATGGATACCAATGTGTATTCATTAATTAATGGAGGGAGCAAGAAATCTCTAGGGAAAACAAATCTTGAATTGTGTTTACAAATTCCCTTTGGACTTATGTAGACACTCTCAATGAATGCGTTGGCCAGGGAGGCTGTTACCAGTGAGCGTAAGATTGTATATGTTTATAATGATTTGAGTCCTGTTTATCTTTCCCCCTGGGCTGTTAAGCTCCATGAGACCCTGTCTGTTTTTTCACATTGTATTTCTAAACATAGCACAGGGCAGATAAATGTAAATAATTATTTGCGGGGAGAGTAAAATGGCCTGGAAACTATTTGAACCATAGACGCGCGCGCACACACACACACACACACACACACACACACAGGCTGATCTAGAGGGAAAAGGGTGGGTTTCTGAGACATTAGACCTGAGGCAAAATATTGATAATTTAGTTATGATCTGTACAGTTTTAGGTAGTTTAAAGGGTTCAATCCTCTCTTTTCTTATATGAAAATGAAGATAATAATACCTATCCTCAGAGTTTTAAGAAGAATAAATAATATGAACACAGTACCTGACTTAGGGCTGTCCTGTAGCAGGAAGTCAATGACCATTGACTCTCCTTATTTATCTTATGGTCCTATTTTGGGGGTGGCCTCAGATGAGATTCAGAGATGCCTGGCAAACACTGGTGGGTTAGTTGTTCCGAAGCCTCCTTTTCCCGGGCATCCTCTGTGGAGGAAGAATCTGGGTATGGGAAAGCTGACTATGGAATAGCCCCTGGTTTTCCTATGGGAGAGATGTGTTCCAGTGATGGCTGGTCCTTCAGTCTATCTGAGCCTGTACTTGATCCTTGCCTTCTTATTTGACTTGTGTCCAAGTACTATACTGATAGGGGGATGCAGGGACTAAGAATTTTAAATAAAAATGATATGATAAATAATTTCATTAAATGCCCTGTATAGGAAATAGTAATAGCCTTGTTGAGATATTTCTCTAATAGAATGAAAAGAAAGAGAGAGACAGAGAGATTCTTTGCTATAATACAAGAGAACAAAGTTCAAGTTGAAAATGATAGTGCCCATCTGCCCTGACTGTACCTCACACTCAGTAGAGGCCTGGCAGGAAGAAACATGTCAGTTTGTGTCCAGGTAGGAGCAAACATTTGCAGGAGCATGTCTTCAAGAAACACGTTAGTTCATTTGCAGGTGGATGGATCTCAACCTGAGCAGAAAAAAGGCTAAGAGGTAGAGTAATTTAAATGATTAATGTTAATACAGCATATTTGGGGCTGGTGAGTCTGGGGATCTACAGCTGGCTGATATTTTTACTGCTTATTTACTGAGGTATACAGGAAAGAGAGCTAGACCTGCAACCAGAAATCTCTCCAGGGCCAACCTCAGTTTTGTTTTGTTTTTGTTGTTGTTTGTTTGTTTTTTGATATTTACCTTCCTTATATGTAAGATGGGGTGATCATATATCACCTAACAGAATGATTTTAAAGATAAAATAAGATAAAGGTTGAAGGACTTGGAACCTAGTGGGTAGTGAACTTGTTGATTGAGTTTCTTGGGCAGCAAGGTTCATGGAATTTTGCCAACTCTACCATCCACTAGTGGTGTCCACTTTAGTAAGTCATTAATAATTGTTGACTTTGTAGACTTTGCCTTCATGTAATCAATCAATCAAGCATATAGATTTCTCTGATCCATTCTATCTTCTTTGGACAGCTAAATTTTCTTTTTCTTCTTCTTTTTTTGCAGTTTTTGGCTAGGGCTGGGTTTGAACCCGCCACCTCTGGCATATGGGGCCAGCGCCCTACTCTTTTAAGCCACAGGAGCCACCCTCTTCTTTTTTTCATTTGTTTTTGTAATTCTTTGGTGATAGGTCCTGGTTGCTCTGTGATTGCGGCTTCAATGCTGAGACAGCATCTGGAATGAATTCCCATGTTGGACCCAGGAAGGAGAGATTTGTGCCGCATCAGACCATATGGGAATTGTACTGCATCAAATCATTGAGGCCATTTCCTAAGTGATATTTTTCAGAATTCAGATATTTTTCCTGAGTTGACTTTTTCAATCAACTCTGGCTGATTATTTGCAGAGCAACCTTAGTATTGACTAAGCTATTTATACTCTTTGGGTTCCAATTTGCTAATTTGTAAAATGGGAGGTGTTGGAGTGGAGGAGAGGAGTTAAAAAAATACAGAGTCTCAGTGTTAGGAGCAGTCAGTGCTGAAGAGAACTTAGCTGCTTTACCCTGAGTTGGATCTTATAGCTTGAGCAAATAGAATAGTAAGCTTGAAATGGACTAAGTAATAAAAAATTCATTGGTGCCATGTATTATTTTTCTCTGTGTATGTTCTTTATAAAGAAATAGAAGGATTTAATTGAGTTTCTTTCTAAGATCTGAGCTCTTCTGGTCACCAGAGGAGAATTAGCAGACTTTGTAGTTTTAGCCATACCAGAAATCACTTAAAGATTAGGAGACAATTCTGGTAGTGCTTTGGGTTTTCAGTGTGGGGATTACTCTGTCCAAGATGTTGGTTCCTCAAACACCAGGAAGAAAAACAGAAAGACCTTGAAGGGAATGTCTGCCCTGTGATTCTAAGAGGCTTTTCACCTGAGTTGGTAAGGCTGTCCCTTGTGAAGCTTGATGGAGACAGAGCAGAGGGCCATTGAAAGAGTTTCATAGGCCTGGTCTGTGAGCAGTCTCATTATCAACATGATGAACTAATAACTAAATGCCCCCTTTTTACCTTTACAAACTACTGCTTAGTGTAACAGATGTGAGGGTGAAGAAACCATGACAATTTATGATTTTGAACCTCTTGCTGACCTTGGTCAGCAAATGCACGATTTTATTCAAGTTAGTAAAAGTAAGAAATGTTGAAGAGAAAAGTCACATGTCTTGCACATTCAGGGCTGCTGAGCAGTTTACACAGGGTAACTAGTCTTCCTCATCCTGGGTTGACTCCCTCAGTAAATCATTCAATGTCTAAAGGAGGACCCTTCAGAAAACAGTTTACTGTTTTGTGTCTGGTGAAGTTTTCCTGAACTTCAGAAACATAAAAACAAGCAAAATGCCGAAGCAGTATGTTGTAAATTTAGAAACACTCTAAATACACATTAGTGGAGAATGGATAATCTGTGAAACGTGAGTGCGGTAGAATTCCATGATAGTATTTCTCCAAGTCTAGTGTGTATCTAAATCCCACAGGGTCCTCAGTAAAATAGAGATAAAATATAGATTCTGACTCTGTAGTGGGCGGCAGGTCCCCAGAGTCTGCATTCCTAGTGGACTCCCAGTTGAGTCTGCTGCTCCTGAGCATAGGTCCCACCCATGGCGGGGGACATGCTGTCTAATGATTAAAATGAACCGAGCTACCCTTGGCAAGATGAATGAATCTCAGAATTACATTAAGGCAAAGAAACAAGTTGTGGAAGGCTATGCCATTTATGATACTGTTCATATACAATTTAAATAATTTAACACAGTGGTGTATATTGTTTGTTGAAGCAGACACATATGTATTGAAAGCATAAAAAACAAGTAGAAGAATGATGAATGTTAGATTCATCCTAGTGGCCAACTTTGGGGCTAGTAGAGAGGACAGAAACTGGGGTGGTTATACACAGCGCTTGGAATGATCGGCAATGTTTATTTCTTAAGCATTGTGGTGGGTACAAGCTGTTTATAATATTATTTTCTGGTTTTTTGTCTTTTTTTTTATTGAATGGTAACTATGTACATTAATGCACTTCTGGGGTACAATGTGGGGTTTTCACATGCAATCCGAAATACTTCCATCAAACTGATCAACACAGCCTTCATGTCATTTTCTCAGTTATTGTTTTAAAATGTTCTCATTCCACTCTTAGAGAGTTTCACTTGTACCCCTGTAAGATAAACCTCAAAAATGGTCCCTTCAGTCCCCCTCCCTCCACCCATTCCCCCCTCCCTTCTCCCTCCCCCCTCCCCACATTCTTAGGCTATTTGGTTATAGCTTTCATATAAAAGGTATAAATTAGTTTCATAATAGGGGTGTGTA